>MU225905.1:2807693-2871860 GCA_018584345.1 Thuja plicata
GGCGGCGCCATTCTAAATATACTGTGCGCGTAATAAAAATGTTAAAAAACATTAAAAAAACATGCATTTTTTTAATTTTTTCTCGATTTCCATGCCCGTACGGCCTGTAGGAGGCTGAAAAAATTCTCCAAAGCCCCGGTGTCCAAATCAGACAAGTTTTATATGGATTCTGGGGTTTTTGGGCCTTCCGGATGCAATGAAAGTGTTCGTTTGGGCCCAAAATGCCTCCAAAAATAGAGACCCTCCAGAACCACTAAAAAAAAAGCTAGAAAAAGCTGTGAAACCTTCAAACCCTCGAATGCTTTAGAAACACCAGAACAGCCAGCAGCAAGATGGCTCTAATACCATGTTAGATTTGCTGAACTGCAAATCTTCCCAAGAACACCTGCATGCAAAGACTGCTACAAGAATGAAGACAGAAGAGAGAAAGTTATGGCGGCCAATAGGCCAGAGACTGAAAAAGCATGTTGCAAGAAATAATCTTCTATTAACAAAGTGAAATTACAATCTCCTTATTGAAATACAAAGCGGTGAATCCTTATAAAGGATACCGAAACCCTAAAAGGGAAACTCTAAGAAAAAGAAACTGCCTAAGTGAAACTTAAGCACAAAAGAGTAATTACTAAAGATTACTCTAACATCTTCCCCTTATTTTCTATGTGTAGGAACAAGTGGTAAAGTTTCAAATATGGATTTGGAAGGTATAGGCACAATTACAAGTCCTTAGAAATTTTCATCAAATTTAGAGCATTTGGGAACAAGTTGACCTGTCAACTTCTCCCTACAAAATTGACTTTTCCCTGCACTTTTTCGTTGAAATTTGCACAGTAGACACCTACAGGTCTCATGTTCTCAAATATGGGGTTAAAACTTATTTTGACATTCTGATGATAGTCAAATTTAGATCCAAAGTTCAAATGTCCTCGTCTAGTTTCAAGGTGCACTTTTCTTCCTCTTTCTTTGCATCTACTTTCATAGATTAGATATGTTATTTACTTTATCATTTATCACATACATATCAATATCTATTTAAAGGAATATCAAATCCTTTGGTTTAGATCTTGCATTAGAACCCTTCCTCTTTCGGTTTTTTTAATTAATTTTTCCTTAAGGGTTGGGTTTGTATTCCTAATGTATAGGTGCCCACGAATTTGGTGAGTGATCTAAATCCTATAATTTCTCACCATTTTCCACCATACATATTTTTGGCAAACCTGACTAAGTAGACATAATGTGACATCCTTCTTCTTCCTTATTTCTTATCTCTATATGACTTTGCATTATTTCATGATGGTACATCCTTTTTGGCATGAGATCTTTTGTTTCACGCAAGATCCTAACATCTTTTCTTTACAATATTTTTCATGCCTCAAAGGGCATGTATGTCATTAAATAATCTTTCATGTTATCATTCATCTCTTTCCTTGATGACTTGCTTAATTTACAATGTGATATCTTTTTGGAGCAAATATGTTTATTTTACATAAGGAATTTTCTCTGGTTTGCAACTTATTTTACTTAGAATTGTATATCTATTATGAAGTAATTATCATTACGGATTCATATTTTATCTTTCCATCACACTTGGGGGGGGCATGGTTTAATGTTGTTTTCTTTTCTCTCTTCTCTAATGATCTACTTTCTTTAGTATAGTGGCATTTTTTTTATTTATCTTGTGACATTATTTTATTTTAAAGAATTGTTTGTTTTGAATTAGGATTATCACTTATGCAATAGGTGTGCATCCTTGATCACAACCTCTTCTTTATTTGTAAAACTATGTTCATCATAAGCAAATTCTCATACTTTGTGTTTCAAAGTTTGTCATCCTTCATAAAGAATCCCTTTTCACCTAGCAATAGGGGGCCAAAAGGTTGCATTCTTGTTATCTTCCCCTCTTTGTCTCGAAGATGTTATCTTTGTTAAGGAAATCCTCTTGAAGGTAGATTTCTTGCAACCAAGATCTCTTCTTTTCAAGAGTCTCTTTCCACAAGCATAATTCCTTTCACAATTATCTATTTTCTCAGCTCATAAGAGTTAACCCTCTTAGCTGAGTTTATGACACACATTGTTTCTTTAAGGACGTCTTCTTGTTGTTGGAAGTAGGTATCCTTGATTCTCTTCCTTATGATGTCTCCTAAGTTTTCATCACAAGGAGGGGGAATACATACAACCCCCCTTGTACATTATATGCAGATTTTTGTTTATTTGATCCCTAGGTAAATAACCTTTCCTTAGGTCTGATTGCTTTTCATGGATCCAAAAGACTGATATCTAAGCCACAACAGTGTGCAAAAAATTTTAAGCCTCCCATGTGCGTAAAACATTTTCAAGCTACCCCTGTGCGCAAAACACATTTTTTTCAAGCCACCTCTGTGCACAATTTTTTCAAGGTAGAGTTGACTAGCATAACACAACTTTCTAGACAGTCAATTATCCCTTCTCTCTTTCTCTTTGAGGTGAATATAAGAACCAACGTAAGAAAACTTGTTAGTTCTTCTACTTGTCTCCTTCTCTCTCTCTTCTCTTCCCATAGATTGCCTAGCATAACACAACTTGCTAGCCTGTTAGATTCATGGTCTCTTTCTTTCTCTCTATTCTCTCATGGCTATGCTACTGGGTTTGATCATGGAGTTTTTATCATTTTTGGTGATGCTCTTTCCCTTTCTATGTGATCACTTATGCTATTTCAATAGCTTTCCAGATATGATATTAGTGGATGAGACATTTTGATCGAGGTCTCTTTCACTAGTTGATTTGGAGTTTTGTTTTAGTACTAACCCCTTTTGTGTGTTGTGTCTTTTGTCTTTGTTTTTCCTTTTTGTTTCTCTTTGTTTTTGTGCCCTTGTGCATGGATGTTGAGTTGAGATCCTTGGTTTAGGGTCTTGTATTCTTGAACTTAGTGCCATCTTATCTCTTTTTTCAATTCTCCCATGATCATCTCTCTCCCATCATTCTTGTCTTCTTCTATCTCTTCCTTTACAATGAGCATGAGCTTGTCTCATACTCCCGCTAAAGTGGGGGATAAATGTATCATCCTAAAAAGTAAGCACTTAATTTGTGCTCAATTTGGGATCATTTTGTGCTTACTTTAGTGTGTTTCTTATGGTAGGATGATATATTGCTCTTAAATGCATACCGAATTCAAATATAGGTCCCCCTCCTTCAATCTTTCTTGAACCTCTAACTTCTATGCTTAATTTCCCATTTTCAATCCAAACCCATAATTCATTTCTCACCTAGGACCTATACATTTATTTTCAGATTTGCCTTGATCTCCTAGCAACCTGCATTTTCTCCCTCCATTCTTTTTCACCTTCCCTGACATCCCAATAGAATTTGAGCATGATTTGCCTAGGACAAGTCGACTTGTCCTTGGGTATAAGTTGACCTGTCAACTTGTACCTAGTTTTTGGGCCTAGATTTTGCCCATGGCCTGATCCCAAGATTTTTCTCTGAGGTTTAAATTTGTGGTCAACCTGGACTTATTTTGAGCCCTGAATGTGTATAAAAAGGCATCCACTCCTCTCGTTTCATGTCATCATCATATATACATACAAGTAAGTTATTATCCATCCATTGTGCATTCAAGACATCCAAGTGCAATTAAGCATTCAAGAAATCTAGCATTCAAGTGCAAGGAAGCCATCAAGATTCATTCAAGCATTTAAGTCTTCATTCTAATCATTCAATCAAGGTTTTTTCCTTCCATAGATCTAGCTTATTTCCTCTATTGGAGGCCAAGCAAAGGATTTTGACATCAAAGAAGGAGATCTACATTCATCCATCAAGTCTTCTTATTCTCTCTCTTACCCAATCAAAAATTGTGGCAAATTATAACATCTACTACATGAGGTTTTGTCTTACATGATTTCCTTTTGTGTTTTGTGTTGAGTCAAAGCTATTGCATCAACATACTTGAGCACGTTTAAAGATAACACTCTTTTCCTTTATCTCATTTCATTTCAAGGTTGATTCTTATATAGGGGTTTGACTTAATCAAACCCTCCCCTCAACCTTCTTCCCCTTCTTTTCTGTGTGTAGGAATAGGTGATAGAGTTGCAGATTTGGATTTGGAAGGTACAAACATAGTTACATGTCCTCAAAAAATTTCATCAGATTTGGAGCAATTGGGAATAAGTCAACCTGTCAACTTGTCCCTGCTATTTTTGGCTGAAATTTCCACAGTAGAAAACTACATGTCTTAGTTTCTTAGATCTAGAGCTACAACAAATTCTGACATTCTGGCGATAGTCAACTTCAGATCCAAAGGTCAAATCTCATAATCTATTTTCAAGGTGCACTTTTCTTCTTCTTTCTTTGCATCTACTATCATAGATCAAATCTGCTATTTACTTTATCATTTGTTACATACATATACATATCTCTTTAAAGGAATACCAAATCCCCCTTTGGTATAGATCTTGCATTAGCACCCTTCCTCCTTCAATTGTGCTAATCAAATTTTTCGTAAGGTTTGTGTTTGTATTCCTAATGTATAGGTGACCATGAATTTGGTGAGTGATATACATCCTAGCATTGCTCACCATTTCCCACCATAAAACTTTTATCATAGTTTATATCTTGGTCTAAGATGTGGGCATACTAGTTAAGGAATCATTTCCAAGCTCCAGCTTCAACCACTCAGGCAGTACCAAAGATGATAGTATCATCCAAAAATTGTTGAAGGACAAATAGAGGCAGGGTGGAAGTAGGCTGGACCCCTTGGAATTTTCCTTCCACAACCAACCTCAAGAAATTATTCCCTAGGACCTCAGTCAAAATTATAAAAAGATACAGGGATAAAAGGCCCCCATATCTGATGCCTCTAGTGGCCCCCAAAAAACCCCTGTAACACCATTGACCAAGACAAAGTAATGCATAGTAGTCACGCACTCCTTAATTAGAAGAATTATTATGTTGTTAAAGCCAAACTTCTCCAAAACTTTAAACATGAAGTCCCACTTAACCCTATCATAAGCCTTTGAAATATCCAATTTGAATGTCATCCTATGATGGCGACACTTATCCATAGAGTGAATAACTTCATGGGTTATGGTTGCAACATCAAAAATGTGTCAGTCAAGGATGAATCCTTTTCGATTGTAGTTAATGAGCTTATTTAATAAGGGTTGATCCTATTAACTAGAACTTTTGAAAAAAATTTATAAACTATATTACATAGGCTTATTATCCTAAAATCAAGGAGACACCTTGGCTTCTGTGATTTAGGGACTAAGGTAGTAAAGGAGCTATTACCCTCTTTCAACAATTTACCCATTTTGAATAAATCCTTAGTAGTATAGACAACATCAGGGCCAACAATATCCCAAAACTCCTAAAAAAGAGTAAGGATGAATCCTTTCTGATTGTAGTTAATAACCTTATTCAATAAGGGTTGATCCTATTAACTAGAACTTTTGAATTTTTTTATAAATTGTATTACATAGGCTTATTAGCCTAAAATCAAGGATACACCTTGGCTCCTGTGATTTAGGGACTAAGGCAGTAAAGGAGCTATTACCCTCTTTCAACAATTTACCCATTGTGAAGAAATACTTAGTAGTATAGACAACATCAGGGCCAACAATATCCCAAAACTCCTTAAAAAAGTAGGGGGGATCTGTCTAGACGAGGGGCTTTGTAGGAACCCATAGAAAAGGTAGCACTCCTAACTTCTTCCAGTATAACCCAAGCCAATAATTGAGCATTATCAACATTACTAAAAGCCTTTGGGAGACAGTCTATCAATCGATCCTCTAGAAGCTTATCCATAAGATGACCATCATCTTTGAAAATCTTACAAAAGTAGTCTGAGGCCATGAGACCTAATTTGGTACCCTCCTTAATTTCACAATTATTTTAATCCCATGGGCTAAGGGTGGAATTTCTACTCTTATGAATACTAGTTGAATGATGAAAGAAGGTTGAGAGTTATGATTGCCCTCTATTAATCACTAAATCTTAGATTTCTACTTCCAAAATATTTCTTCCCTACAAGGAATTCTTTCTACTACATTCTCAAAGCTTCGTCTTCAACATGTGTTAGCACAAAGAGGTATCCTCTAGTCATTCTGTCCTAAATGACAATCAATATTGAACATATTTATTTTTTCTTTCCAAAAATGTCTCCAAAGGTGACTTTATTCCAACAATTCATATTCCTTATAATAATATTTAACTTTAGAGCAATACAATACATGGAAGTCCTACAGATGGTAGAATTCCACCAATTTTGAAGCAACAATAGAAGTTAGGATGGGTTGTCCACATGATTTCATAATGGAAAGGACAATGTCCTTTCTACATTCCTCTTTTCTAGTCAAGAAGAATAGGATTATGGTTTGAAATAATTTAAGGAAGGGAAAATAAATAAAATTTGAAGCCTAGGTCCCAATTAGTAGAGCAAAGGCATCTGTCTAGGTTAAATTGAATAAGATCAATGCCTTTCCTATGATTTGACTAGGTGAAGAATTTCTTGATGAGTTCTATGTCTACCAAACCAACTTCATTGATGAAGTATGATAGATCAAGTGTACTATCTAAAAAATATTCACTCGCCCACCCATCTTTTCAAAAGGAAAAAAGGACAAGTTGAAATCCCCAACTAATAGTCAGTTAGAAGTGCTTAATTGTTTAATAAGAGAAGATATCTCATCATAAACTCGTTTCCTACCAAGGAAAGAGTTGAGGGAGTAAAAATTGACCAAAAACCAATCACAACCATCAGAAACAAATTTAATATCAAGGAAGTTGAGGCTAGAGGAGATAGGCACACCATCCAAATTCAGTGAATACCACTTGGTAACAACGCCTCTAGAGGTATTGTTAGCCTCTCTAATATAGAACTTAGAACTCGACCACAAAAACTTTGCAATCATGCTAAGAAATGATTATGTCATCTTGACTTCTTTTACTAATAGAGCATCAATACATTTTTTAACAATACAATTCTTTAAAGAAAATTGCTTTTGGGGACCATTCCCATGAGAGGAACCTCATTTCTTAGCTTTGGTTGTAGAGTCTAGGGTCCTCTACCTACCATTAGCGATTTCCCTTGTAATCTCTTTTTTTATTGTGATCCTTTGAGACCAGCGACTAGCCTTAAACTCTGATCCCGCATCTGCCTTATCATTCTTAGTCTTCCTTTTCTAAACCATCCAACCATCATCATTCATTAGGAAACTTACAGAGGCATCTGCTGAGGTGGAGGCCTTGCTAGGAGTTGGAGGTGGTGTGAGCATTGTCTTGGAGTATACTCTAATCTCATCCTCATGAGGGGAGTTAATGACAAGGGTGTGAACTAGGTGGACAGGATGAGGTGCATCACCCAACTGGAGTAAAACAGTGATAGAAGATGATATTTCTCCTTCTCCCAGGGGGCAGAATGATCCAAAATTCCATGTAGATCCCCCACCCACTTAACTTCCTTAGGAGTTTCCAAAAGCTTCAACAACCCATCTGTGGAGGGGTATTCATCATTTTTAGACTCAAAGTCAACCACCTCGAGGGGGACTATGACCCTTAGTGGGGAAGTAGAGATACCCATAGTTTTTGCAGTCCCTTATTAAGAGATTTATAGTAGAGATCAAATGGCTCAATTTTAAGCATTTATAACAAAAAAATGTGACATTTTCATACACTAAAGCTTGCATCCACTTATCCAATTTGGATTGAAGGGTGATAAAATTAGGGAGAGTTTTACTGATGGAAACATTAATATAGATGTAGATGAATACTAACTTGGATTTTACCTTATACACCTCATCCATAGCAATATTATGGACAAAAGTGCTGCCAATCCAACAAAAAAATTGTTCATCCCAAAACTCTAGTGGAAGACTAGGCATGCAAACCCAAACTAGAGCTATTTAGATGAGGTTGGTAGTAGGATCAAAACCTGGTTTCCACCTATAGAGTGAGAGAAAGAGCTTGTCAAAGGCCCGTGACCTTGACAAAACTATAATCAAGTCCTTTTTCATAGTGAACTTGAAAAGAAACAAAACATGAGGCATGACACTAATTGTGACATTCCCCCAGAGTTTATATTTCTTGGAGGCCCATGTCTTGACCATATCAATGGTTGGTTTGAATAAAAATAAATGGCCCACTAGGGTATTGCTCATTGATGAAACAATATGATCAACAACTGAGTCAAGGACCTTAATAACCATTCCCTCAATTTCCAAACACTCAAGAACAAAAAGTTGCCCTGACTCCTTATGGATCTCACCCAATAGAGTCTGCTTTCACCCATTGGATGGACCACCAATGGAAACTTTAGCTTGTTCCAGTTTGTTAAGGACCACCTCTAGCATTCTATCCTAGGATTAGGATTAGAGTTCACAACCATTGGACTTTCTAACTCCTCCGTTGGAGCATAAACAACAACAACATGTGCCTTTTCTAGTTCAATGAGACTTGTAGCTCCCTTGTGTAGGGATTTAACAGTGGTGGGGGGCTCTCTAGGTGGGGGAATATGTTCTCCAATCCCATCAGGAACCATGGGACACAAAAATTCAAAATCGCCGCAGAGCTGGAAAGTTTCAGAGCTTGTTTTCTTTTTACTTTACCATTTTAGAACTTTATATGTTATATTTAATAATATTATAAAATTAAAACATAATTACCAAAAAATAAAAAATAATTAAAAATTTAAATGATTTAAAAATTATTGTGCAATAAAATATGATTAGAAAATGAATAAAATTATTTTGTTAAAATGTAGAATACCATCTTTTATGAAATGAGCTACAATCTTTGATCTAATGTAAATATTAAATAATAATACCAAAATTAAATAATATGTACTGACTTTTAATTATAGTTAGCATTATGATTAAGGTTAGGGTTAAGGTTGATTAAAATTAAGGTTTCCATTCCAAAACAAAGCTTGAAATAGGGTTGGGATTAGTATTAGGGCTAAAATAGGGTTAGAGTTAGTGTTAGGATTCAAGTACATGAATAATATTCTTGGATAAAGCTTGTGGTTAGGGTTATAATATAATTAGTACATGGGTTAGCATTAGTGTTCAATTAAGATTGGAGTTGGTGTTCCCCCAAGCCTTGAACCTAATTCTAATCCTAAACCTAGTGCTAACCTTGATTCAATTCCTAACTATACCCTTGACCTTAATCCTAACCAAAACCTAATCCTAACCCTAACCTTAACACTAATCCTAAGCCTAATTAGTCGATAAGTCTAACCCTAACAAAGAATACATATCAAATATCAAAATCATATATATTGTGAGTTATTTCACGAGTTAATTGTTTCAGATCCATTGTGAGTTATTTCATGAGTTAATTATTTCATTATATTATGAAAAAGTTACAATGTACAAATAAAGGATCCTAGGCAAATTTTGCAAGGATCTTAAGTGTCTTTTTAAGTTTACTAAGACATACTATAAATAATTATCATTATTTCTTTGAATTGTACCCTCCAATATATTATTTGACATGCATATCTTATTATTTGCATAACCATTGCACCTTTATTTGGTGCAAGTGCTAATACTTATAAAAAAATTTGTCGGTCGTCAGTAGGTCCTTGATCTATTAGTGAAGTTGAAAGGTTCGTACCTCAGGTGAATTTGACGAAATACATATCTCTTAGTTCTTGGCTCTTAGTCAAAGAGGTTCAACCTAAAACCCATGCTCCAATACCAAATTAGAGCTAAAAAGTTTTGGTGAATGACTTCCATCAAAGAAAATAAAAATTAGTTGGTCTACCCATTGCATAACAAGGTGCGATTGCAAACAACAACCTACAACACTATGGTAAAGTTGTGAGCCTCTAATATGGGAGGTCTTGGGTTTGAGTCTACTTAATCTTGACAAACATTAATAATTAAATCAACAAATAATTAGCCGATAGGCTATTTGTCATAGCTTTGCTCCCTGAAATATAATTTTCCTACCGGAAAATTGTCAGCCTTTCCAATTGTCTTTTTTTTTTTTTTTTTCCGATAACTTGGCTTGAATATGAATAAGATTTCTCAAACTTTGTATTGCTAATTTTTTTTAATTCCCTACATACCAATCAATACACTTAACCTTATGTGATATTATTTACTTTGTTTACTTAAAAAGAAACCCAAAAAAATTAGAAAGTTGCAAAAACTAAATCTTGCAAATAGAAACATGTCCACAATATTAGCACAAGTGCTAATTTTTCTGTTTAGAAGGGAGATACAGTTTGACACTGGGAAGAGAGGTATAGAATGAGTTGAAGACTGGCATTTATCTATCATTTTTTGAGCTTCATAATTTTTCTCATTCTATTTGCAATCTGCTAGGAATGAAATCCCAACTCAGAATATCAATTTTATTTCAATAGATTGAATCTATAAAGGTTATTAGGTGTGTTTGGTTTTCAAAAAACTGGGCATCAACCTCTTCTTTGGTATTCAACATGAATCATCATAGCCGCTTCTTCCAACATCATGGACGCCATTTTAGTTAGATAAATTGATAACATGTATACTAATGGATCTTGTTAGTGAAATCAATTTTGTGAATGAATGATTGTAACATATATTTCTTCATTTTAATTTAGGAAATAGAAAAGAATTGGGAAAATTGGCTTTAAAAGTAGTAAAGAATTTTTTCATCAATATTTTAAATATACTCCATAATTATAATAAAAGTAGTAAAGAGTTTTTTTTATCAATATTTTGAATATACTCCATAATTATAAAAAATCTTACATATAATCTAATTAAAAAATAACAGTAATTAAAGCCACTTTTTGATTTGGGTATGTGTGATTTATTCTTATATGTGGGCCTGTGATTGCAGATGAAGTGTTCACCATGCCCAGGTAGGAAAATATTGATGTTAACAAATTGCCTCCTCCAAACTACTATTCTAATCAATATGAGGAAACCCATAATAGTAATAGGGAATACTTTGCTAGCAACAATGTATCATCTTTTCATTTGGAATTCAATGTAATCAACCAAGAAGACAACTATGACATACGAACCTATTGGGACCGTTGTGTTGTGACAGAGGAATTTGAGGCAGACATAACTTATTGTAGAGTTAGGGTGTGGTCCCATGAGGGGGCTTTAGGATCTATTTTTATGGAGCGGGAGGTCCCATCAACTTAAAAAAATATTGCTAGAGGATTAAATTGAATCTTTTCCTCAAAAGTAGCAGCTCCTAGTTTTTAGAGCTGCATATTTGAGCGGGTTGAAAAGGTGGGGGGTTAAAAATTGCCCCACCAGCTTAGGCTTTTTTCTGCCACTTGTTAATTATATAAACATTTTAAATTAATTTTTATTAGATTTTTTCTATTTTTTAATTTATTTAGTCATCTAATAGAATATACTAAATAAAAATTGACGAGATCACCAACTTCCATAAATTATGGAGCTTAAATATTTAAGCATGAATTCCACCAAAAAATTTGTAAAATTCCCAAATTCTAGAGACTATTCTCAGAATTAAATCTCAGGAAAACTTAATAAACATTCTATCTGCAATGCTGGTATTTGATTATTCTAGTGGCAATACAAATATTTATTTGGAAACAATTTCTACTTGATTCAATTCAACTTAAAATTTATTGTAAAGTTAACAGAATAATCCACTCTTATTCCACATAGAAATATGTAATTCTTATTCAAGAATATTTATCACATGCACCTGTGTCAATGTGAAGTTGTGTAGATCAAACGAAGCCTCTGTGTCTTCTACAGGAGTCGTTGTGCATCTACCGACGTTAATTGCTAGGTCTGAGTTCAAACTTCGTTTCAACACGCTCCTCCTTAGTGAGACCACAGATTCCCTTCTAACATGACACACATCTTCTTGTCTTATTTGAAGTAAATCGACAGAGAAGACCAATTACTAATATGTGTCTTCTCGCTAAGTCACTTCAGAGTATTCTTATGCACTAAGGATATCCCACCAGATACGGCCAAATTCCTTTCTTCTGTTGGAGTGAATGTGGGAAATTGTCAGGAGGAGTGGACGTGGTCATGTTTGCTTCTCCTAAGGAATGAATCATACCTTTTACCAACTGGGCGCCAATCATTTTGACGTAATTGTCTCTGCACTCGCTGTCAGCCTTAACTTTAATGCACAGGTGTGGCACGATATTATCAACCCATTGGCAAATGCCCATGCACCAAAACTTCTTTCCAAAGATAACTACATTGTATGAAATGGTTTCACTAGGTTAGATGATCTCCTGACAAAAGGAATCATTAACACAACTCTTCGCAACTTTCTGAAACAATTTCCAAAATATTCAAGCATATTCATTCCTTCCCAAAAACCATTATTTAACAAGGAAAATATTGGATATTGGTTAAAAAATCTCGTAAGGAACTACCACCAACTTACTCGAACCAACTTTAAGAATTAATATTAAATAATTACTTTCTTATTAATCAAACTTACTTATTTATTGGGGACATTACAAGTCCTCCCGTCCCAAGATTGCTTGTCCTCAAGCAATCAAATTTCACCCTGTTTTATTATTGTCATCTGAACCAAAATTCCTGGATCCCAAACCAATCTCCCAAATCCTCTAACCTGACTTTTCTTCTTCATTCAGATATATCTAACATGTGCATCATTGTGTAATCCTCTGCCAAGTCGGCCAACCCTCGGATCCCAACTCCGAAGTCCAGCTTCAGCATTAGAAGTAAAAAAGGAGAGATTAACATTATTCATCAAGGATTCATTATTAAACTTCTCATCTATTATTCATACCCTGATATGACTCGTACAACCAAAGGTACTCAACAAATATAGCAGTGGTGAAATTGATTTCATATCATTGTTATGAATCATTATATCCTTCTGAACAAAAGAACTAGGAAACTCATTAGAGTTCAATACCTGTGGCGCATCAACTACCCGACTCACCAACACTGTTTGAGACTCTAACTGTAAGTTTGATTGTTCATACTCAAAAGTGTTCACTGGAATAGTCAGTTCTAAATTTGTATGTGATTCCTTGTTCCTATATCGTTCCTTAATTATGTGCAAATTCTCTCTTGCTTGAGAAGCTATCAATTTTGCGTGTTTAGTTTTTTCCCTCCACTCACTACACTACAAGAGGGCCCTTTCTACATGTTTACACCCAACCATCAATTCCTTGGGCTCAATAACTGTAACCACCGATTCCTCGCTAAATCCTTCAATCTGTTCACTTTGTTGTTCTAAGTCTTGTACCGAATGTGATAACCCTGAATCTTGTAACGATAATTCTTCTTGACTGATGCCATTACTACCTTCTACTAATCATTGTACTTCTCCACATCTTGAAGGGATGACTTGTTCACTTTTCATTTCTCAATGTAAGCCATACTCAATTGTAAACACAAATAACTAATCTCTTTGTCCTTATATTCATAAAACTTGATAGCTATGTCCCTATCCCTGAGTAATAGAAAGTATTCAAATTTTGTCATCTCTAATTCTTCCTTGATTGCCTGTAATTGTGCACTAGAAATCCCATTTGTAACTCCATTCTTCTTTTCCTTCTACTAAAAACTCCATAAAAGATTTTCAATTTGTTTATGAGCAGTGTTAGTTCTTGACAACACCTGCACAATCCTTTCCTCTGTCACCACCAGTTGATCCTTCAAATCTCACCTTGGCAAAGATTCACGGTTATCATAGTAGCTAGTGCCTATATCACCTAATAAACCTTTGGTTTCGTTTACTTCAACAGTGACACTTCCCACATCATGAATAGTTAACTCACTTGACGTTACCCTAGATTCCTCAACCTCGAGAGCATGATTGTTCCCTATTTTATATTCATCAATACTGATTTCTAATTCACCCACATAAAAACTTGGGCTCACCTCTTTAGTTGCGTCATGATACTGATTTGTAACACAACAAGATTCAACTTCGTCCTGTGTGTCCTCATAGACAATTTCTTCCTCTTGTGATTCTGTACGAGCTTTCTGAAATTCACTTTCACATCCATCCTGAGACGATTCATTTCGTTGTTGTTCCATAATGCAAGATGATTCAACTTCCTCTTGTGTGTAATCATATATAACCCCTTTGTCATGTATCTCTTTGTTGACTCCCTAAAATTCTTTTCCACATTCATCATGAGTGAAACCATCCTTCGATTGCTCTTCTTCCCACACAAGGGACTTGAGCTTTCCCTCACAACATCTGACTACATTGCAAACCAGTAAGTACACAAATGAGGAGATAACACATTCCTGTTTAAGAACAATCCATAATAATGATAAAAGAGATTGGGAAATTGTTTCACTCTCATTAATAGTTTGAATCATAATACCCTGCATAGCTGTAATAATCTCTTTTCCATGTGTCTTTCTGATCGAAACCAGGAAATTATGAAACATATCATAAATCAAATCATGCAAGCCTAAATCCAACAGAATGTTACTAACCCTGACTTCTGCAAATAGTTTCAGTATGCATACCCTTCTTGAAGTATGATGATCATCTAGATCTTGAAAGTTATCAATTATTAAGGATAATATCTTCTTCGTAGTAATAACATCGTAGGGCATATGTGGAGTCGTAATTCTCAAAATTTCACAAAAGCACGAAGCCATTATCAATCTAATGTCTGCATCAGAATGCATCACCAACCAGTTTTGATTCAAAGCAAATTTCACAGAAGTGAAAGCAAAATGAACAAGTAGGGAATGTGACCGTCCTACTAGATACAAACTGCCTTCCAGTTTAGTCAGGATGTTGTAAATAATTTTCCTAGGTTGCTGAGTGCGAAGCTTGTCAACGGGTTCTAATAGAGCATTAACCAAACAAATGTTTCCTTCTGACCCCATATCTGATTTTAGATTGTCCTACCCCATAGGCTAGCGGGACTAAAGCTCTGATACCATGTAAAATTCCTAAATTCTAGAGACTATTCTCATAATTAAATCTCAGGAAAACTTAATAAACATTCTATCTGCAATGCTGGTATTTGATTATTCTAGTGGCAATACAGATATTTATTTGGAAACAATTTCTTCTTGATTCAATTCAACTTAAAATTTATTGTAAAGTTCACAGAATAATCCACTCTTATTCCACATAGAAATATGTAATTCTTATTCAAGAATATTTATCACGTGCACCTATGTCAATGTGAAGTTGTGCAGATCAGACGAAGCCTTTGTGTCTTCTACATGAGTCGCTATGCATCTGCCGACGTTAATTGCTAGGCCTGAGTTCAAACTTCGTTTCAACATGCTCCTCCTTAGTGAGACCACATGTTCCCTTCTCACGTGACACACGTCTTCTTGTCTTATTCAAAGTAAACTGACAAAGAAGGCCAATTACTAATTGTGTGTCTTCTCGCTAAGTCACTTCAGAGTATTCTTATGCGCTAAGGATATCCCACCAGATACGGCCAAATTCCTTTCTTCTGTTGGAGTGGACGTGGGAAATTGTCGGGAGGAGTGGACGTGGTGATGTTTGCTTCTCCTAAGGAACGACTCATACCTTTTACCAACTGGCCGCCAATCCTTCTGACGTAATTGTCTCTGCACTCGCTGTCAGCCTTAACTTTAACGCACAGGTGTGGCACGATATTATCAACCTGTTGGCAAATGCCCATGCACCAAAACTTCTTTCCAAAGATAACTACACCGTATGAAATGGTTCCACTAGGTCAGATGATCTCCTGATGAAAGGAATCATTAACACAACTCTTCGCAACTTTCTGAAACAATTTCCAAAATATTCAAGCATATTCGTTCCTTCCTAGAAACCATTATTTAATAAGGAAAATATTGGATATTGGTTAAAAAATCCCGTAACGAACTACCACCAACTTACTCGAACCAACTTTAAGAATTAATATTAAATAATTACTTTCTTATTAATCAAACTTACTTATTTATTGGGGACATTACAAAATTCATGGGACCTCCTAGTTTAAAATAATCCTAAAAGATCTCAGCAACACCCACTAAAATTGTTTAGGAAGCCCCACTCCATGGGACCACACCCTTAGTGATGAAGAACAAGAGGGCAAGGAAAAAACTCAAACTGTCAAAGCAACAATCTGTTATTTTAGAAGAAAACTTCAAACAAAATAGCACTCTCAATCCTCAAAGTATTGTTTGTACATTCATGATTTGTCTTGTAAGTATTGTTTGTACTTTCATGATTTGTCAGCTTAAGTCTATACTTTTTGTTTCGGTGTGTCTGATTTCTTTAGGATCAACACTCTCTTTGATCATGGAGTGTGTTCTAAAATGTTAATGTCAAAAAATGACAAACATTCTAATTCAAAAAGATTAATAGTAATAGTGAAATTGCAAATTCTAAATTTTTTTCTCTTTACAATTTGTTCTTCATGTGACATAGACTTTTAATATAGGTGAAAATCAAATCTCGTATAGGCTCATTATTGCAGGGACAAAAGCATAAGACTACTAGTAATAATTAAAATCTCGGTTTGAGCCCATTACCCATAAAAAAGAAAAAGAAAAAGGTACAATTGTTAGTTTAATAATTTGTTCACGATCTAGGGCATACAAAATAAGAATAATTTAGCATACAAAATTTTGGAACATTGTTTTTTATTGACCTCGAGAATCTTGGAAGACTTACAGATTAGAGGTTGCCCCAACAGCGGATAAGAAGAAGAGCAGGCGGCGGCGGCGTTAGCAGAACGAGTTTAGGCGGGTTGCGTTGCTGCATCCTCAAGGTATCCCCTTGATATTCTCTCTCTCTCTCCAAATTAATATTTTACAGTCGCCTCAGGTTGATTGCCCTCACAGAATGTATGAGCATTATAATTTCTGTTTAGGGTTTTAAAGAGTATGTTTGTTTTCTTCTTTTCGCCCGCTTTCACCAGAAAACTATCATTTCTTGATGCACAGCCCACTTTCAGTTGATGTGATCAATGCCTTGAATATCTGGCTTCTCTGCGAAATACAGTAACTCCTTGGTCTCTGTTTCTGCAATTAATTCATCAAACTCACCTGTAGTTTCATTTGAAGCTTTTTTGGCAAGAGTTGTCTCCATCCTTCTGTATGCATGATGTGCCATGTACATTTCTCCCAGAGGAAAGCTGCAGCAGATATCAGAGTGCATTGCAAAATCTCTTTTAAATTATTCTTCATCAAAAGATTATAGGATATAAATAAATGCCCGGTGAACCATGAGGTTTATCCTCACAAAGGTATCTGACAGGATTTTCCAATTCACTTGAAATATCGGACAAGTCGAGTAAATAGATGCAAGCTTTTTTAACAAAGCTATATTTTTCATCTCCCGCTATGATTTCAACGTATGAAACCGCATTGCCTTGAGGCATTTATTTGAAAAGCCTTGAAGCCTCCACAAGAATGCCAGTTTGTGTGCATCCGGTAATCATTGCATTTCATGATGCCACATTTTGTTGAGGCATTTTTCAAGCAACTTATCTGCCTTTGCTGCAGGTTAACATTTCTTAAGGCATTTTATCAAACAGTTTGCATGCCTCATTTGTGCCTCCATGTTTTACATCTATGTCTGTCAGGGCAGCGCAACAATAGCATTCGACAAAAACTTACTCTCAATTATGCTTTGATGGACGTCCATACCCTGTTATAAAGTTTCCGATTTGGCACAAGCAGGGAGGATGCTGGCAAAGTTTGATAAATTTGTCTGTACTTGTGACAATAACAGTTGCTTGAAAGTTCTGAAAGCCTTTTCTGTGAATCCATTTCACACATACTGTGCCGTCAGTGAAGTCCATTAGAACGCATTTCTTCAAGGCATTTTATTCATTAGTTCATGTGTCTTATTTATGCTTATACATTTTGCTTACACGTCATCCAATGACTATACCATCTTCTAGAGCTTTTATGTTAGCACAGACTAATGATACTGCCAAAGGTTAACTGATTGGATTTGATAACTGTTCCATGCATTTTGCTAAACAATGTCAATGCAACCTGAGGAAAGCCATGCCTTACTTTCATATTTATGTTCCTGTTTCATAATATCTACCATCTCATTAATTTTCCAGCAAGTCAAAATTGGCATCAGTCAGCCCTTCTAGACTTTAACAAAGCTTTCTTTCTCTATCCTTTCATATCTCCTGGAAAATTGACAGCTAGTACAAGCAGTGAAGCACAGAAGGAGTTGAATGCAAAATTGTACTTATTTTGCATCCTTAAGCAGTCCAGGTCATAGTACTTTATATCTGGCAAAGTTCTATATATCTATCCAACTTAATTCTAAGTTCATGTGGGTGCAGTACAAAGAAGGTGCTATACCGAAGCTGATGAAGCCATGGAGTATAGCAAATGCCTCTTTCAGTCTGAAGAAAGAATATTGAATTATCTCTGTCAATAACCAATCATTGAGCTGCTAACAAGCGAACCAGTCCTCACCAAAGGAAAACTTGCAAGGTTCCTCGAAATGCAAAACTGAACTTGTTTTGCATCCTTAAGAAATAGAAGTCATAGTTCTTTTCATAGAGCAAGGCTGTATATATCCATCCAACTTTACTGGAAATGCAAGTTGGGCTCATTATTAAAAAGGTGCTATACTGAAGCAGATGAAGGCATGCCAGACTATAACCAAATGCCTCTTTTAGTCCAAAGAAAGAATATTGAACCATCTCTGTCAATACCAACTAATCACCAAACTATTAATGAACCAACTAGTTTTCAGGAAAACTGTGCAAGATTCTCTAAGTAACAGACAGCCTTCAGCCTGTTTAAAGAAGATTTGCTAAGATGGGAGATCTCACAAGCATAGTTGAAAAACTCTCCTAAAGCAAAAACTCGCGAAGGCCGGAAAAAAAAACTTGGCGAAAACTCAGCAAATTTGCTTAAATTTAAATTAGAAATGCATTTTGTTTTGCAAAATTCAATGAGGAGATGCATCCAATGAGTCAATAAGTGAGTACATAAAAGAATTAGGCTGAGTCTAGATATATTTAATTGATTTAAATGCAAATTGGGTACACATTGACATCCTCATGTGGAATGCTGATGGCTGGTAGCTTGATAGTCTCAAGCAAAATTAAAAATAGCAAATTATGTTTGTTAAACTAAAAGTAAATACAACATCAAAACATTTTACATCTTCCTCTTTCCAGCTCTAGTGAAAACTAGGGGAGAGTTAGAAGTAGAGGGTTTAGTCCTAAGAGTCCGTTGTGGTTGTGCCTTCTCGCTCGACATGACATGTTGTGGCTCGACCTCCATCTTGGATGCAGATGTTGTTGGCACTGGCAATGACTCCTCATCATCCTCAACCTCCTCAACCTCCTCTTTGTCCTCAATGTCATCTAATGTAAATCCAAATCCACCCCCTTCACCATAGCTTGACTCTCCAAATCATAGATGTCATCCTTAGCAAACAAGGGAGACTGCTCCTATTGCCGAATCATGGTGAGGACCTATATCATCCAAATAAGTTGGATTACCTGATATTTCCGCTACCTTTCTAGTGTACAACCGAAGATTATATTGCACAAAGACAAGGTTATTGAAGCATTTCTAAGCTAATTTATTCCCCTTCTTCGTGTGGATGGCCTCGAACAAGTTCCAATTGCACTTACAATTGGATGGACTATAAATCTTCACTACTGAGCGCAAAATTGCTGCAAATGGCTTATTTCAAGGTTTGGAGGGTGTTTTTTCATTGGAGGAGCAAAAAAAATCAGTCAAAATGAAATTAGAATGCGTTTTTTTTTTGCATCTAAGGCATTATATTCTTTTGTTGCCAAGTTTTTGGCATTTCTCATAAAAACTTTGCGAGTTAGTAGCATAAATACTCGGGAGTTTTTCAATACTCAGCAAGTATTTCATCTATGCTCACAAGCACTACAAGGCCACATAATGTCTCCAAAATTGTTGATGTTTGGGCCAACTGCAAAGGTTTTTCAACCACTTCATAAACTGCAGTAGGACTAGACTCTCTCAATGTATTTTCAGAAAAATAGAGAACCTGCAACCAGCCTACACAAACCACCTAGTTTGTTATATCCTTTCTTTTTGAGCCTTTTAAAATAACAATAATAACTATGTCATGTGAATTGTGATGTTAGACAGTGAAGTGATTGTCATTTATTTGAATTAATAAATCATGATTATGATGATTTAAATTTACGTATAGGGAATATGGGGAAAGAATTATGATGGATTTCATTATGGATGGTCAATGTTAACTTTAATTCTATAAATGATTTATTATTATAATTTTTACAATGATGATGGTATCTAATCCTTCTTTGTTAGTAGATGCAAGAGAGGATCCATCTCGCAAGTGGGGAAAAGAGTATCATCAGAGTAAGGGGATGTGGAGACACGACGAAGGTCGAGAATGCCTTCTGAGTTGGAACTACAACTATTTAACCAATCATCAAGTCTGGGTAGGGAGTTGCTTTAGATGTCTAATTGCCTTTCTCTTCTAGTGTTAATTAAGAATTTTGGCCTTATAATTAATTTAAATGCATTGAATCCTTCTTGTCGATTTTAAGGAACAACCCCAGTGATCTCTTCATTCATTTCTTTTTGAACTATGCATTATGATTATTCATATATTTTATGCAATTAATTATTTATATATGATATATATGTTTAGCTAGATCAGGTTCTCAAAATGTAGGAACATCATAATAGAGGACACTTAGGTGACTTTAAAGGCGCATGACGAACTAGCTATATAAGTAGGAATGGCTATCACTATTAGACCTGGGTGGGCAATCAATTCGTGTCAAGTTGGTTTGGGTAAGGCAACAAAGCCCTATAAGTGATTGGGATTGGTCCACACCATAAAAATGAGTTATAGGGCTAGGCAAGGGTGAGGCACAAGCACCCAACCCGCATGCTAAAATAAGGTTGGGTGGGAATAGAAGGTGCCCCGGGGACAACCCTCCCGGTGAACCGTGGGCATGTTAGGTATACAATCTGGCGTATCGAGCTCTAGGTCCATCGCACTTGCATCGAGACTCATCATTAGCGATAGGGGCCAATTTGGAGCCATAACCCATTGATGTTCTAAATCCCAATAAGAAGCTTAAGGCACATGGTCCATGAAGCTTGACTAGGAGAGAATGGCCCTTCTTATAATAGTAGTGCAAGAGCTTGATCTATGGATTCTGTTGGAGGGGATTGTCGTTCACTAGGGGGAGCTTCTCCAACAACAAAAGGGTGAGATTCTCGACATTAATTTTTCCAAGCGTGTTTTATGTGGATTTGGCTTGGGGTTGGATGAATGAAAGCTAACCGGTTGTTGAGAAAGATAGTTCTTTCCCGTGTGTGAGAGGCAAGGATAACTCTAAGGGATAGTTCTACTGTGTCTGGACAATCCAAACGAAATAGCATCCAACCTATTGTATTGGAGAGAAAACTTGATGATAGTGAAATGAGGAGGACCAACGAGACCCATTATGGTGAAGAATCCCAACGGTAGACTACCATCCCGCCCCACCCATCGAGAAGCAAAGGAGAGAGCAAAGGAGGGCTTGCCAACATCAAATCAAATGGATGGTCCAGTCCAACTAGGTCCCACCCAAGCCTGATTGTCTATGCACGAAAACCGAACCTATGAGTGAGGGGGGAGGGTGATTCTTGGAGTGGAGCTTGGCTATTACCCGTCGCCCATATGGACCTTAGTGGAACCCATATTTGCAGAATAATTTGTATTCATAATCAATCAGGGAAGTGTCTCTTTGCACTTATTTATTTAGCTTCTATATCCTTCTGGTTTATACATTGTGATTCTTACTTATATTTCTTATGTCCTTTATCAATACTATATCGTTTTAATCTATGTCTCTAATAGTTATTCTTGTCTACTATTGATTTCTTCTTCTTTCTCTTTGATATAGATAAAAAGCTAGCAAGGCCGAAGTCGAAATACAATGGTTGTAATCAACATACAGTTTATGTAGTCATATGATCGTAAACTTACCCTCTGTCTACCTATAACATGATGGTGCAATGAAGCAGTGAGCGATTTTCTATCCATTGCGGGGTGGCGAGGTATTCTGGTCTCGACCCCATGATAATCGAAGCAGTCGAACAAGAGCTGTTGACATTTGAAAGTTTACACTCAACTTACACGCAAATTCTTTTAATTAACATGGCACCACAGAATGAGCGCTGTGTCATATGGGGTCCGCTTGGCTAAAACTAAACCAAGTCATATCCGATCATATTAAGATTTGATCCAATGGTCGAGTGTGATAGCGTTATTGCAAGCTGCGCGCTATTTAAACACCACGCAATGGTGAAAAGAGTGACAGGTGTCCCGGGCCCGTCGAGATATACAAGTGGAATAGCGGAGATACAGGTATCGGTATTTGGTTGGCGAAGCATAATGACTAGACTACACGGAGGCACATAAAGCAAAGTAAAAGACGGACTACTTAAACGCTATCTTTTAGCCTGTGCTTGAAATCAATGGCTAGGACTTAATCGAGCGGGTAAAAGTAATCAGAAGATGACAGAGGCATTTAAAGAAGATCAGTGACTGTAGGATGAAAGATCTACGACTCAGCGTGACGGCGCAACGGAAAAGTGAACGAAGTTTAACCATTGCGCGATAGCGAAGGATGCGACACATGGCAGCAACGGGAAAAAGACAAAAGGCCTTGGCGACGATATTAAAATTGATTTACTACGTGGCATTTAAAACATTATAACCTTTTATTATACTTAGGGTTTATTTCATTATTTGATTATCGACTTTGCATGCAAAAAACAAAGGTGGCGAACGTGGTTTGATCGGACGGTCCAGATTCTCGACGTTGTGACGAATGATCGCATGTAGATGTGATGAAGAGGGATCGCAGAGGAATGACCGACGCCATGGTGGCGGTCGATAAAAGGCGACAAACGTGATTCCAAGACTGTGCATCAGAGAATATATTCATTATCATGTGTAGATATATATGGGGTCGACATACTCATGAGATAGACTATGGATGAATATACGATTGGAATATCATTATTATGAGACCTAATCGGTCGATAACTGTTATTGAATAAGGATAACTGGTTCTTCCATTATTGTAATTAAACATTCGGTTATTGATCACTAGGCTAGGTATTTGTTAGGAATCGTTGTGTTGATCTGAAGCTTGTTTGCATCCTTTGGGTTCCATACTTATAAGGATACCAAGATCAACACATATGGCAGAATAAGACTTATTGTTATTATAGTCAGATGGGATAGATGGTTCAATAACTGCAAACTTGAATTCTATTGTACTATTTTCCAAAATCAAATAAAGATAAGTCCTTTTTTCTTTCACATGTGCAATTATTTCATTATCATTTTGCAATTAGTCCCTCGGATAAACCAATAGAAATTCTTCAAAGTGATAGTTTGATGTGCATGCTTCCTGATTTGATTCACAGTCTATATTTTCAATTGGTTTTCTCATTTTGCATGGTTAAATTCTGTTGATTGAGGCCTTAGTCAATTGGTATGTCATCTGAGAAGTCTTACCCCTTTTGAAATATCTTTGAATTTGTTTTAGGTTGCATGTACATTTCACAACACCTTTGAAGTGATAAGTTTTCTTGTAAAACTGTCTTTGAGGTTGAACATAAGATTGGAATGATAGTGACTCTATTGCCCATTGTTGATTAAGGCACTGGTCTTTCTTGCTTTTTGGATTATGGTCATAGTTTCATTGTTGATAGTTTTGAGATACTATACCCATCTGCTTTATTTAGTTTATATCTTGTATCCATCAATAATTCTTTAAATATTTGCAACACTTCATTTAAACACTTGAAAGTTCATTGCTCCTAGTTTAGGGATCTCAGTAGTACTTTGCCATATTTTGAGATAAGGAAGTTTGGAACACACACTATCTGCTCTAAAAAGCCTTAAGGATTTGGGAGATAAGTCTAGGGTATAGGCCTACCAGCTTTGGTTCCGCAGAGCCAAAATTGCAGAAGGTTGAAACTTAAATCAGGTTGAAACCTTGTCAGTTGGCAAATCACTTGGGTTTCTCACCATTGGATAGGCAAAATCCATAGGAAATCCAATTTGTTGATTTGAGCACCAATAGATTGGCGACTCTACTGGGGAGATTTATCATTAAAGAACATTTTTCAAAGTTTCTGGTAATAGAGGTTAGGCTCTGCTTGGAGAAAAGAATCCAGAAGACAAATAATGTATTTCCTTCTAAGAAGAAGGTGGCAACTCTACAATTTTAAAGTGGTGATAAATTTGGTCATATAATTTGGTTATTGACTATCTCATGTGGGGTAGAAGATCCTTGCATCCAGATCAGCTTGAATTAGACTTAAGCCTAAGAAAAGGCAAAACTTCAAGTGTAGAGATGTCGTATGTACCATGTATGATATACCCTGATAAGGATGATCAAGAGCATGCTTGTGAACAATTCCCTAATTCAAGCCATCATAGCCATGAAAGCAGTGATGAAAATTGTAATCCTTTTTTCCAAGGTAATAGAGGACATGAGTCTCAACACGATCCAAATCAGGAAATGACTGAAAGAGAAAAGAATTAACAAATGAGATGCTGTATTTCGTGAGATGGCCAATGCAGGATCAAAAGATGAAGAAATGGTCATGGCTCTTAAAAGACAGCGAAAAGAGGTACTGAGGAAAATGAGAATAACGAGAAGTACAATCAGATCACCAAGCGATAAAGAAGCTCCTAAGGATGATAGAAATGGATTTTACAATCCTCCTCATAGGAAGAACAATGGGCATGTTTTTAACAATGATCATACCAACCCTTTGTTCGAACCAGACAATAGAGGAAGAACTGAGAAAAACAACAATGCTTGGGAAAGAAGAGATCATTGGGGACAATGGAACAATGGAGAACAACATAATCACAACAATAGAGTGAATACTAACACATCTGACTAACATGAACAATATAGACATCAAAATAGTGGAAGGATGTATAGTGGATATCAGAATAATAGGGATCAGAATTATGGCCCAAGAGATTATAATACCAACTCAAATTTTGGACCAAGAAATAATCAGAGATTCAGCAGAATCAAAGACATGGAGCCATCAATCAAAATGGAAACAACTATAGAGCCCCAATGGTTTCGGACAGATACAGACAATTAGATTTTTTTGGCATAAGGGGATGTCCTAATGACATTAAAAATGAATTAAGGAGTGCAATTCCAAAGTTTTCAGGGAATGGGTCAGAATTAGATGGGTCAGAATCAGATGAAGTGCATTGTGTAAATTTGAAGAATGTTATCCAAGAATTTGATGAATTCAATGAGGATGTATACATGACGCTTTTTGTTCAATCCCTCATAGAAGATGCAACAGAATGGTTCGGAAGTCTGCCAGATAGATCCATATCTAGTTGGGATGAATTTGTACATCAATTCATAGAACAATTCGGTGACCACAATGATACTTCTTTTGCTTCACATGAGTTGACAAGTATGAAGAAAAATCAAAATGAATCTCTGGCTGAATTCAATAAAAGATTCAATGAGGTTCTAAATAGGATTCCAAGGGATGTTCAACCTGTTGATGCCTTTCTAATTAATTTCTATATGGGTGCTTTTGATAGTAAGATAAATTATGAAATCAGATCTCATAAGCCTTCTACTTTGGCACATGCTCTCAAGATTGCTATAGCTATTGAAAATGATAGGAAGGCATCTGGTATAATTACTAAGAGGGAGGACACTCGGTTGTTCAATCCAAAAGAGCCTAAGCAACACAAGGAGGAAGATAGATTAGATAATCTTATGAATATGGTGAAAGGCCTCCAAGTGAATAATGGAAGAGACAATTTTAAGTACAACCAAAATAATCGGATACCATACAAAAATGACAGATATAAATTGCAGGATATGCCTTGTAGCACAGAATGGAAGGATGGGAAACCAATGAACAAAGAATTACATACTCCCGATCCATTGAGGAAGAACAACCATTTTGTGGAAAGCTATCCTTGGTGTGAAGCCTGCAGATTACCACATTCTTATGAACATTGTGTTGTTGCCCAAAGATGGAGAGAGGAGGAAGATCAGAATGATGATCAACAACCCACAGTGAATAACTTATCAACAGATCCTATGTGGGGATATGATGATTATAGCTCCTCAGATGAATACTGCTGCAGGGATGACCTAAATAGAGAATATCAATATGGGAGCTATCAGGAGAGTACTCCAAGATTAAGAGAATTAACAGAAGAGGAGAAAAAAGCATACACAATAGCTGCAGTAGAAGAAGCAAGAAGTAATTACAGGTTAAAGAATAGAATAGTAAACGTAGACAGAGGGAAACTTGACCAAGGAATTGATCTAAAGAGGCTGAAACACAAAAACATTGCTCAAGATAAACAGGTAGAACCTCAGGGCTTTCCAACAATAGTAAGAGAAAAGGTGGTTAGTAAATCTCTTCCCAATGAATGTTCTTTCATGTCTAATGCATTATCTCAAGTTAAGATATCTGTTCCTTTGCTTAAAATAGTTAAAATACCTGAATGTAAAAATGAAGCTTTGAAAATATTGTCTAATGTAGGTAATAAGGAAGATCTTCACCAAGAAGTAAAGGATCCTCCAACTATTTATCTAGGAACTACTTTAAGCAAAAATGGAAATCAAATTAATCATTTCTATCTTACTCTATTGATAAACAATAGATTGGTAAAGAATTGTATGATAGATTCTGGTGCAGCAGTGAATATTATGCCTAATGATGTAATGAAAGAATTAGGAATTAATGTTGATACCAAATTTGGTAGATGTTATGCTATGGATAATAGATATGTTCCTGTTGTAGGTATAATGAAGAATGTTGAATTTAAATTTCCTACATGTCTTGAAATGTCTTATCAAATGGATTTTTTTTTTTGATCGGTATTATAAAATGGATATTACTGTGGTTGAAGTTCCTGCCAATTATGGAATGCTTCTATCTAGACAATGGTCTAGCTTAGTAGGAGGTAATATTCAATTAGATCTTTCTTATGCTTCTAATCCAGTGAATGGCAGTGATGTGAGAATTGATAGGGAGACTAGAAGTCCATACATTATTGAGGATGTGGATCCAAGAATGGTTACACATTTCTGTCATTCTGATATGGATAACTTTCAGGTAAGTATTTCAAAAAATGCAATGCATAATACTGAACCTATTGAATTACATGCTGAAGTAAGTAACAATACAATTTGGAAAATGTATTTTGATGGTGCTTAATGGAGTTGCTGTCATTTCTTTGCCCCTGATAAGAAAATATTTAAATATTCCTTTTTACTAGATTTTGAATGTACTAACAATGTTGCAGAGTATGAAGCTCTACTTCTTGGTTTGAGGATAGCTAGTATGCATGGAATAAAATGTTTAAGTGTCTTTGGTGATTCTGAATTGGTTATTTCTCAAGTTAAAAGTAAATTTGTTGCTAAGCAGCCTCATCTTAAAAGATATAGAAATGAAGTATGGGATTCTATGGAATGTTTTGATGCTTTTTCTATTGATTGGATAGATAGATCAGAAAATATCCTTGCAGATTTTATGGCTAATCTGGCATTGAAGCATAATGACATCCCTTGTGAAGACACAGTTCAAGTTGAAGTTAAAACTAGGCTTGCTATACCTGATAACATCAACAACTGGCAAATCTTTGAAGATGACAAAGATATAATCAAATTTTTAGCATGTGAACAAGAGTATGAAGATCAGTTGATAGACTTGAATGCTCATGTTGAAATAGAGAATGGGAAAAAAGTATTGTTTGGAAAGGAAGTCATTCAGCTTAAAACCAATAAGGTTCCAAAAGGTCTTGTAGCAATGGAGAGATTGTTTGACAATAAAGATTAAAAAATGGACAAGAAAAGCACTAATGTCAAAACGGATGAAGTAGAAAGGATAAACTTGGGAAATGAAGAGACTCCAAAGGAAGTATTTGTGGGTAAAAGCTTAACCCCCAAGATCAGAACAAATATCATCATATTATTGAGAAAATATAGGCATGTATTTGCTTGGTCCTATGATGACCTTAAAGCTTACCGAGAGGACCTTTTTCAACATGAGATACCTTTGAAGCCTAATGCCAAACCATCCAGACAAAGTCAAAGACCTATAAACCCTACCCTAGCTCCCAAAATGAAAGATGAGCTAATTCAAATGAGGGATGCTGGTATAATAAAGCCAATTAGACACTCAACATGGGTTTCAAATTTGGTCCCTGTGAGGAAGAAGAATGATGATATCAAACTTTGTGTAGATTTCAGGAATCTAAACATATCATCATTAAAGGACAATTATGCATTGCCTAACATGGAAGCATTGTTACGAAAGGTCATAGGGAATGAATTATTATCAATGATGGATGGGTTCTCAGGATATAACCAGGTGAAGGTAAAAGAAGAGGAACAATACAAGACAACATTTACTACACCTTGGGGTACTTATGTATATGCTAGAATGCCTTTTGGACTCACTAATGCAAGAGCTACCTTCCAAAGAGCAATGGATGTTGCCTATGAGGATTTCATTGATGTAATTATGGTGGTCTATCAGGACGACCTAATTGCTTACTCCAAAAGGGCAGAAGATCACTGTGGACACTTGGAGCAGATTTTTCAAAGAGCCCTTGAATATGGGATATCTCTGAACCCAAAGAAATGCCATTTTGCAGTAACTGAAGGAAAATTATTAGGGCATATAGTATCCAAAAATGGAGTAAGAATAGACCCAGAGAGGATTACAGCAATTGATAAAATTGAAGTTCCTAAGAGTGTTAAAAAGATCCAATCCTTCTTTGGACAAATAAACTTTGTAAGGAGATTCGGCCCAAACTTTCCAGAAATAATTAAACCAATTGCTATGATGTTGAAGAAGGGTGCAGACATGAAGTGGACAGATGAATCTTTGGAGGCATTTGTAAAGATTAAAAAGGCAATTAAGGAAGCTCCTGTCCTCAAGTCCCCGGATTATACTAAACCATTTCAATTATTTTCCTTTGCATCATATCACACCATTGCTGCTGTCTTACTACAAAAGAATAATGAAGGATATGAACAACCAATAGCATTCTTCAGTAAAACCCTTCAAGCCTCTGAGTTAAATTATGATATCAATGAGAAACAAGCTTATGCACTTGTAAAGGCAGTAAAGTCTTTCAGGCCTTATTTGGTAGGAGCAAAAGTGATAGCCTATGTTCCTAATGCAGCAATAAAGGATATCTTCAGACAATCAAAAGTCAATGGAAGAAGATGTAGATGGGTAAATCAAATTCAGGAATTTGATATAGAGATCCAGATCACTAAGATTATTAGAGGATAAGGATTAGCAAGGTTGATGGTAGAATCAAATATGGATGCATTACAGGTAAATCAGATTGATCTAAGTGAAACTCAGACAAGTATTGAAAGATGCCCTTGTTACACTAACACAGTATATTTTTTGGAACATATGAAATGCCCTGAAAACCTTACAGATAGTCAGAAGAGGACAATAAAATTACAAGCATCTAAATACATCTTAATGCAAGGAGACTTGTACTGGAAAAACATGGATGGGATACTACTTTTATGTTTAGATACATACTAAGCTAAAAAGGTGCTCAAGGATCTCCATGATGGAGCATGTGGGGGACACTTTTCAACAAAAAACACCGCACACAAGATATTGAATGCAGGATACTATTGGCCTTGCATATTTAAAGACTGCCATGAATATATTCAAAAATGTGAGGCATGTCAAAAGTTTTCAGGAAAGCTCAAATATAATGGTGCATTACCTCTTAACCCTATGTCTACTGAAGAACCATTCCAAATGTGGGGAATTGATTCATAGGTGAAATTGTTGATAAATCTAGTGGTGGACATAAATGGATTTTGGTAGCCACTGATTACTTCACGAAGTGGGTGGAAGCCATACCAACTAGATAAGCTACTAGTAAAGTAGTAATCAAATTCCAGATTGAAAAGATATTGACAAGATTTGATGTTCCTCAGCAGATTGTTTGTGATAATGCTATGTGTTTCAGATCCACAGAATTCATTGAATTTCATGAGAAATATGGAATAAAGATTTCTTTTTCATCCCCTTATCACCCTCAAGGAAATGGCCAAGCGGAATCTAGCAACAAAAATATAATGAAGATTATCAAAAGGATGTTGGATAACAACAAAAGATCATGGGATTCAAAATTACCACTTGCACTTTGGGCAGACAGAATTACAATTAAAAAGTCTACTGGATATGCCCCATATGAACTGGTCTACGGAAAGAAAGCTCACTTACCACTAAATAATTTATTGCCAGTATACAAGTTTGTAAATAATGAGTAATGGGAAGAAGTGGATTTCATGGAGGACAAATTTCAACAACTTGCAGAATTGGATGAAATAAGGAATCAAGCTCATGAGAGAAATCAAGAGTTGCAGCAGAAAGTAAAAGTCTTGTTTGATAAAAAGACTACAAAAAGGAAATTTCAGGAAGGAGATCTAGTTTTGAGATGGAATGTGAAAGATCAAGACAAAGGCAAGCATGGAAAGTTTGATGCTCGATGAGTAGGACCTTTTGTCATTATTGGTAAAGGCAGTGAGAATTCTTATTTCCTTCAGGACTTGGAGGGTTACCATCATGAACTTCCTATGCATGGTCAGTATCTTAAACCTTTTTTCTATTGAAGTCGACAACAGGCAGGTTTGTTTTCTTCCTTATCTATGAAATATATATTATTCTTGTGTTTTCTAATGGTCTGCTTTTCCAGAGATAGCTTGGATCTTGCTGCGTTCAGGTATAAACACATCCCCAGAAAGAGCCACTGGTGGAACCCATATTTGTAGAAAAAATTGTATTCATAATCAATCAAGGAAGTATCTCTTTGCACTTATTTATTTAGCTTCTATATCCTTCTGGTTTATACATTGTGACTCTTACTTATATTTCTTATGTCCTTTATCAATACTATATCGTTTTAATCTGTCTCTAATAGTTATTCTTGTCTACTATTGATTTCTTCTTATTTCTCTTTGATGCAGATAAAAAGCTAGCAAGGTCAAAGCCGAAATACAATGGTTGTAACCAACATACAGTTTATGCAGTCATATGATCGTAAACTTACCCTTTGTCTACCTATAACATGATGGTGCAATGATGCAGTGAGTGATTTTCTATCCATTGCGGGGTGGCGAGGTATTCTGGTCTCGACCCCATGATAATCGAAGCGGTTGAACAAGAGCTGTCAACGTTTGAAAGTTTACACTCAACGTACATGCAGATTCTTTTAATTAACATGGCACGACAGAATGAGCGCCGCGTGTCATATGGGGTCTGCTTGGCTACAACTAAACCAAGTCATATCCGATCAGATTAAGATTTGATCCAACGGTTGAGCGCGATGGCATTATCGCAAGATGCACGCTATTTAAACACCACGCGATGGCGAAAAGAGTGACAGGTGTCCCGGGCCCACTGAGATATACAAGTGGAATATCGGAGATACAAGTGTCAGTATTTGGTTGGCGAAGCATAATGACTAGACTACATGGAGGCACATAAAGCAAAGTAAAAGATCGACTACTTAAACACTATCTTTTAGCCTGTGCTTTAAATCAACGACTAGGACTTAATTGAGTGGGTAAAAGTAATCAAAAGATGACTTAGGCATTTAAAGAAGATCAACGACTGTAGGATGAAAGATCTACGGCTTAGCGTGACGGCGCAACGGAAAAGTGAATGAAGTTTAACCATTGCGCAATAGCAAAGGATGCGACACGTGGCAGCAACGGGAAAAAGACAAAAGGCCTTGGCGACAATATTAAAATTGATTTACTACGTGGCATTTAAAACATTATAACCTTTTATTATACTTAGGGTTTATTTCATTATTTGATTATCGACTTTGCATGCAGAAAACAAAGGTGGCGAACGTGGTTTGATCGGACGATCCAAATTCTCGACGTCGTGACGAATGATCGCATGCAGACGTGATGAAGAGGGATCGCAGAGGAATGACCAACGCCATGGTGGCGGTCGATAAAAGGCGACAAACGTGATTCCAAAGACTGTGCATCAGAGAATATATTCATTATCATGTGTAGATATATATGGGGTCGACATGCTCATGAGATAGACAATGGATGAATATACAATTGGAATATCATTATTATGAGACCTAATTGGTCGATAATTGTTATTGAATAAGGATAACTGGTTCTTCCATTATTGTAATTAAACATTTGGTTATTGATCACTAGGTTAGGTATTTGTTAAGAATCGTCGTGTTGATCTGAAGCTTGTTTGCATCCTTTGGGTTCCATACTTATAAGGATACCAAGATCAACACATATGACAGAATAAGACATACTATTATTATAGTCAGATGGGATAGATGGATCAATAACTGCAAACTTGAATTCTTTTGTACTATTTTCCAAAATCAAATAAAGATAAGTCCTTTTTTCTTTCACATGTGCAATTATTTCATTATCATTTTACAATTAGTCCCTCGGATAAACCAATAGAAATTCTTCAAAGTGATAGTTTGATGTGCATGCTTCCAGATTTGATTCATAGTCTATATTTTCAATTGGTTTTCTCATTTTGCATGGTTAAATTCTGTTGATTGAGGCCTCAGTCAATTGGTCTGTCATCTGAGACGTCTTACCCATTTTGAAATATCTTTGAATTTGTTTTAGGTTGCATGTACATTTCACAACACCTTTGAAGTGATAAGTTTTTTTGTAAAACTGTCTTTGAGGTTGAACATAAGATTGGAATGATAGTGACTCTATTGCCCATTGTTGATTAAGGCACTGGTCTTTCTTGCTTTTTGGATTATGGTCATAGTTTCATTGTTGATAGTTTTGAGACACTATACCCATCTATTCAGTTTATATCTTGTATCCATCAATAATTCTTTAAATATTTGCAACATTTCATTTAAACACTTGAAAGTTCATTGCTCCTAGTTTAGGGATCTCAGTAGTACTTTACCATACTTTGAGATAAGGAAGTTTGGAACACACACTATGGGAGATAAGTATAGGGTATAGGCCTACCAGCCTTGGTTCTGCAGAGCCAAAATTGCAGAAGGTTGAAACTTAAATCAGGTTGAAACCTTGTCAGTTGGCAAATCACTTGGGTTTCTCACCATTGGATAGGCAAAATCCATAGGAAATCCAATCTGTTGATTTGAGCACCAACAAACCTCATTCTAGAAATGCAAGAAATCCGGTCAGGGGTTGTGAGAATGTCGAACCCAATAGATGTAATATAAGCCTATTGCTTGACCAGAACATTAGATGATTGTTTTATCCCAATGAACCTTGGATCGAAGGTAATCCGTCTGTCTGGTTGGCAAATGATGGGTTCTCACTCCCTTATTGATGCCTCTTTAAGTGTGGCGACTTATGGTTGAGTAGGTTTGACGTTTGATTGGGTCCATTCGCCCTTGTGGTTGGTCAAGTTAGTGCTGGTTGTTAGTATACATAGATTGAACTCCGTTTCCAATTCTAGTTGGAGAATTCCCCTCTATAGCTTTAGTAGTTATTTAACTAGAAGCTAAAAAGGAGAATTGGAGAGCAAACTAGTACTTTCATCCGACGATGCTTAGAATGAATGTTGAGATCCCGGGTATAGATTCCTCCCTCAACACTTTATTATCCTGTTTAGAAAGGGGCAAGCATTTCTAGTACAAAAATGTTTCTTTGAAACCGAGGGTGGAATCTAGAAATCGGTATCGGTAAGGCTGAATATTGACCCCGCTTCTGCAACAGTTATCGACAAGGTAGGTTGATGTAGATGAGGGAAATGAGGATCTATCTTTTTAGATCTTTCCAACATCCAACAATGGAGGCATTCTAATGAAACTCATGCAAAGCATAAAATAGATGAAAATACACACATGCATTAAAAGAAGCCTCACGCCATTGCCCTCCTATTTGTCAAGATCTTGTGTTTGAATATAGATGCTCTTACAAGCACATGCACGAGAAACTATGCAAAATGAAGATTCAAAGATGAATTGATCAAAAAGATGCAAAATTCAAGAGAACCTAGGATTTAAAATGAACTAGAATGCAAAGATTGCCAAATCGCTAATGGATGCTAAGAATGCAAACGATTGATATAAGCAAGGAACAAAGGATTTGAAATGAAGGGGTGTTGCTTAAATAGATGTCCTCAGGGTGAGCCTAGTTTGTAGGAATGAATGTGGGATAAAAGATTGGACATGGTATTGTAAGTGTTAATCCCACATGGGGTAGGTGGATGTAAATGCTAGAGGCAGAATATTATAAATGGAGAATATAATGAATGTGAAAGGAATTTAGGAAATAGAATAGAATATGTTTATTTAATATAGTGAATGGAATATGCATTATTTAATGAATTTAATGGAGAAATAATAGTGTATATATTATTTAATGGATTTTAGTTAATTTATGTAGAAATATGCATATAAGGATAATAAGAATATTATTGCAAGGTATGGTATTTATAATACGATGGAGGAATGGAATAATGAATACAAATATTATAATATAATGAGATATAAGATTATTAAATAATGAATAGTATAATTAAATGGATCCACCCGATTTAAGGATAAAATAAGATCGATAAAGAGGACAATTTTACATGTCTACATTTTGCACCTCTTTGAAACAATGCAGCTTGTTGCATTGTTTCAAAGAAAAATTGATGAACTGATATATGCCTCGGAGATATCTTGGTAAGGATAATGATTGGTATGATATGCCCCCTCGACAGATTGGTTGAACATATGACGGGAAGATTGATCCCTCGATAGATAATTGAAAAGTGATTGGGGAATTGATATTGCACAAGGGATGAAGCTATGATGTACATTTGATGAAAATGCACAATTGATAGGCATAATTGAACATTGATGAAAATAATAAGTATAGCCAGGTTGATAAGTTGATTAAGCTGATTAGGATTAATGCTAGCACAAAAGAAGTTGATACATGATTAAATGATTGATCGAGGGGTGATGAGATTCTAAGAAGCAAGTTGATTAATTTGAAATTTGATTCAAGAGACATATATCAAATGGATAAAGCAATTGAATGATCCCAATGCGACAAGAATGAAGAAGAAAAGAAATGAATCTGGGAAGATGATGGAAGGGATGATTGATGAAAGAAGATACAAAGGAGATGCAAAATGATGAAAGAGGAGATGAAGCTGATGAGAATTCTTGTGCTTTTTAATTGCTAGTATCGTCATTGAGCTTATTATGTCTAATGGATGACCTCATTTGGATATGCTTTAGACCCAAATGAATCAACATACCAATTGCATGTATGAAAACATATCAGACAGTCAAGGAATGCCCCAGTTCATATGAGACCCATACGTCCTCAATGAGCTTAGGCAATCATGTCCTAAGACGAGTCATCATATTACGAAGGAACAATCCATAAGCAACAAATAGGTGAACATGCGCCATCCTTGCCCTTCTAATCAAAGACGTCCTGGAGATAAAATCTCTAGTGAGAGACATCTTGGAAGAGATAAAAGGCACGCCACCAAATATAAAATCAAAACAATAAATACATCAAACAAACAACCATTATGCTTCATGTAGAAATGATTCTTGTCACAATTCATGTGTATAGTTTGAGGTGTTGATAATGATCGAGATACTTGGTTTTAGGAAGGATTCATTCTGCATTCAACAACTGATAAATCATGACAATATTGATGAAGACACAAGATAGAAGGCTAATGATCACATGATTACAAGCTAGCTGGGTAGGTTATTGGTTGATTCCTGATTTTGTTAAGTGCAACGTTGCAATGGTGTTTATTGCATATTTTTGGATCTTTCAAATTTTATAAATTTTTTTTGGATTTTTAAGATTCAATGATTTTTTTGGATTTTTAAAATTTTATGATTTTTTTTTGGGTTTTTCAAGATTTTATGATTTTTACGACTTTTTTCAAGACTTTTTCTTACTTTGTTTTGTATATTTTTTCAAGACTTTTTATGATTTTTAGAGGTTGTTTCAAGTAAGATGTATTTGTTTGTCCCTAATGTCTAGCAAGGCATAAGACATTATGAAAGGATGAATGACATGATAGGTTGGAAACAGATAAGTGAATGATGGAGGAAGCGTATGTGATTTTCAAGGACTATCTCGTTAAGATTACCCAAGCTAAGGGATTAGATCTGCCAATGTAAAGCCATGAAAAGGTGCATTGGTGTAAGATGAGGACATGACATGAAGTGCATGGGGTCTGAAGGAATGGACATGTCAAGAGGCTTTTGAAACATGTTTCACTTTTTGATGTCCCTAATTTTGATCAAGATCAAGGGGTCAAGTAGGATGGGGATAGGATACGTGATACTCTGTAAGATCCTTAACCTTGTCAAGACCAAAGGTGGAAAAGGCAATATGGATGCAAATAGGATGAACAGTGGATGATGGAGGATAAAGGATGGAAACAAATATGGTGGATAGGCTTGTGTGGATGAAACTTGCCCCCAAGTGTAAGTGCAAGAGGATGATGGATCACACATGACTCTTTATTGCTAGGTTTTCATCATGGTACTTGCCCAAGGTGCCACCAAGGTGGTTTTCACACATGGACGAATTTATTTCTCTTTACTTTTTTCGTTTTTTTTATAAAGTTTTCAACTTTTATTTTTTTGCTTTTTTTTTGGACTTTTTTCGGCAGATAACAAATACATGATAGGAAATGAAGGACTTAAGCATCTTGTTCTTTGGATAGTTCCTCTTGAAAGATCTGCTATAATAGACGATGGCTATTTAAGATATGCTCAAAGATGTTTATAGGGTATAGGGAGATGAGATGAATGGTAAGATAGATGGCGACAAGGCTTTATGCAAAGGATTGAATAAGAGTGATGGATGGATAGAACATAGGCATTGGATAATGAATTGGGTATTGGAAGACTTGTAGGATTATATGGAAAGGGTGACAAGATCAACGTTGGGACGCAGCTTGAAGGGTGGTAGAGTGAGGGAGGCAATTTGTTGGCCATTGCTAGACATAGGTTGATGATTTTGATCATGCTTGGAAGTAGTGTCTTTACTTATGCCCAATTTCTTATTAGGTGAATTACTAGGATCATCTTCAATAGAAATGTCACCATTATCAATGAGGTCTTGAATAAGATATCTCAAGTTTTTGCACTATGAAGTCTTATGTCCTTTATGTTATGATACTCACAATAGCTTTTGTCATTCCACGAGGGTTTAACATTAAGATTCAACTCTTTAGCTTTGGGTAATATGATAAAATTATACACAATAACTTCTCTCAAAACTGGCTTGATTGATTGTCCCAAAGGTGTAAAGTTTCTCTTTGAGGGATAGTGTTTGAACTTTTTGACTATTTGTTCTATTTTTGCTATTTGCGCATTGTCTGCGTCTTGAAGGTATGGCTCAACAAGGGTCATTGGTTCCATTTTTTGTGCTTGTATGTCATAAATTTGTCTCTCAAGATCTTGAATTTGTTGAGCCAAGGTGGCCATTGGGTCTTCTCTTGTTTGGGCTTTTGAATTGGAAAGAGTGATTGACTTTGGCTTTGACTTTTTGACTCTTTCATTTTCAAACAATTACGAAAGCACACAAGAAAGAAATAAAAAAGAAGACAGTCCTAAGGATCTTTTTGGATAATGTGTCCCCTTTTTAGTTTCAAATGGGTAAGGTGATCTAAACATTCAAGCACATAAGACACATTAACAAGCCTTCTCAAGCGGGAGTATCAATCCTTACATACACAAGAAATGATGGCCAATAAGGTTCAACTATAGGCTACACAAACTCAACTAGGGGATGTCTCTATAACAAGGTATGTGAGGCCTAAGTATGTAGATGAAAGAGAATAATGTCAAATAGCCGGGGGAAAACAGTTTCTCAATCTCCACCTTTAGTTCCCAAAGGTATAAAGTTCTTTGGGGCTTAGCCAAGATTGACAAAATTCTACTTTCAAGAGGCATGTCTTTCTATTCAGGCCCTGATATTTATACTCCGTCGGAACACAAGAGTTGAGGTTGTCCTCTAAAGTGATCACTTATCTAGGCAGGCCCTCTAAAAAGAAAAAGCAAGATTTCCTAATTGATTATCCCCTCAAGCACCTTAACAAGGATGCAACAAAATAAAATACATAAGAAAATCTTGGGGATTAAAAGACAAAGGGGGTTCATTTTAAGCCCAAATGCAAATGTGAAAGATTAATTTTAAGCCCTTTTTTAATGTGAGGAAGACGCACCAAACAAGTTGACCAAAATCAAGAAATGATTTTATGATGAATGAAAAATACAATGATCACTTTTTGAAATGTAAATAAGAGGGTTTGGAACAAGTGCACCTTGATTTCAGGCTTTCCAAATATTTTTTTTATGCTCCTTTCATTTGCTATCATAAGCTGCAAGCTAGCTTCATAAGCTCAAATCAAGTGTGAAATCATAAAAAATATGATAATCTCAAAGCAAGTAAATTGCACAAATTGATTTCACATGACATTAAAAATTATGATAGACCCCTTCCAAAGATAAAAAATAATTTTATGATGCTTTGAAATATGTGAACAAAATTCAAGCCCATCACAAAATTATAATTTTTTTGTGCTTTTAATCTAGTCAAGATCTGATTTTTAGCTATATTTTTGGCCCCAATAATAGAAATGCAAAGAATATACCCTTGTTAAAAATCAGAGACCTTCCCAAAAATGCTAGAATTTTAAAAGAAATCCTGTATTTGTGCCCTAGGGAACCGATTTATCAGAACATACCAATTTTCAAAGATTGGATTTTTGAAAATTATTTTTCATCAAAATTTAAAACCCAAAAATCAGATCCCCCCTTAAAATTGCAAGAGCTTTCTAAAAATATAAATTGTGTTGAAATATTCACTAATTTGCGCCCTGAAATGATTTTTCATTAAAAATCTATGTTGCCAAATTCTTCCCTGGCCCAAAGTCTGGTCCGGTTCTTGCAAAAGTCTGGTAATTATCATATTCTTGCAAAAGTCTGCTGCAAACCTTCAAAGTCTGCCCAAATTTTGTCTGATAAACTTGGGCACAAATTTTGCTGTTTTTACGGTGAAATTGCAAATCTGCGGCAGGACCCGGGCCGAATTTGGCCAAAAAAGGATTTTTTTAACTTTAAAAAAAATTTATTTGGTCTCTCATAGTCAATAGTCTATTTTTTCTAACTTGATGTAATGATTTATCATTTGACATTTTAATGTTGAACTTGAAGATTACGATGCTATGCTTACGGTGCTATGATTACAAGTTTATGGTGTTTTTGTTGTTTATATGATATTATGTGACATTCTAATCTTAATTCATGCTTATAGGCTGCATATATATGAGACATGTTTTTGTACTAATGAACCCCAATGAACCCAAATCCCATTTCAAAATTTTGCCGTACCAGTGAACCGGTTCTTCGAACCCGTATCTGATTACAAGTTTATGGTGTTTTTGTTGTTTATACTCTATATGATATTATGTGACATTCTGATCTTAATTCATGCTTATAGGCTGCATATATATATTACATGTTTTTGTACTAATGAACCCAAACCCTATTTCAAAATTTTGCCGTACCAGCGAACGGGTTCTTTGAACCCGTATCCGAACCCCAAACCAAACCGGCTACTTAGGAAATATTCTTTAATAACTTAGAAAATTGTGTTAAATATGTGTGTTTTTATTATTGTCGCATCTAACTGTATCAATATTGGGTGTATTAAAAAATGGCCGTTTCCATATCCAATACTGTATCTGTATTTGTATCCATATCCATGTGCATGCAACTTTGATTCTGCCTCTAGGCTGTTAAGATGTTGAAGGTTATTGCTCAACCACGTGTCTGCTTTTTGGAGTTATTTCACCTCATCCAATGACCCTTGTTAAATTGGTTTCAGTGATCCACATGTCTTATCATTGTTGATAATTGACCTTGCTGTACTGCTGCAAGTCTTTGTAGAAGAGTTATATATTTGCATGGAATACTTGCCAATCGTGACCTTGGTTGCATTTACATGGGGGCCCATAACTGCCAAGGGCTTGAATTTGGAAGCAGACAGGGGTAAGGGCCCATTATTCTTCCTCAAAACCATGCTCTAGTCGGTTACGTCTAAAGCTAGTTGCTGATGCTCAGCAATGCAAATGTCCTTTGGATCTGTATTTCAACTTGATGGATGCAATGTTTTAAAAATAACATGGTTAAACTTTAAGGATAACACATTTGACTTTGCCTTGCACATCTTATGAAGCAAACAAACCGAGCATTCTATCTGATTTTTCAATTGAGATTTATGGGCATCATTATTTTCTCCATTTCTATCAAATTTATAGACATCTTGTGGATAAGCATAGATGGCTTATCTTACACACATTGTAATTGTCTTGTGTATTTGACTAGGTCAGGGTTTTTCAACTTTGTATTCAGGTGGTGTTTCAACTTGATGGATGCAACGTTTTAAAAATAACATGGTTAAACTTTAAGGATAACACATTTGACTTTGCCTTGCACATCTTTTGAAGCAAACAAACTGAGCATTCTATCTGATTTTTCAATTGAGATTTATGGGCATCATTATTTTCTCCATTTCTATCAAATTTATAGACATCTTGTGGATAAGCATAGATGGTTTATCTTACACACATTGTAATTGTCTTGTGTATTTGACTAGGTCAGGTTTTTCAACTTTGTATTCAGGTGGTTTCATGGTTGCTGTTTATTTTTCACAGGCTACGTCTATGAATGTTTTAACTCGAGTCTCATTATTGGTATTCAGTTAGATTTTTTAATGACTTCGCTAATGTTGCATGTTATCTTACAGACATCCGTGACTACATCAGTTTTTTAGTTTGCATTTTATTTGATTGGTTCTGTTATCTGGACCTTGGGGAGCTGCATGATAATGGCTCAGAGTGGACTCTGTGGCATCTCTGTAAATAGCTCATTTGCCAGACCAGGGATCTGTCCACTTAAGACACGGAGGACAAGGGTGGCATCTTCTCACTTTATTAGCCATGCATCTGCTACATGCTCATCGTTCTCATTCAGGAAAATCTGTGTAGGAAATGAAAACCCCACATCACAAATTAGGAGTTATTCCTCTCAAGGTAATATCTGTTTTCCAAGGTCTTTTTTCACGTGATTTGAAACATGCCCGTCTTGTCATTTTGTTTCAAAACATTTTTGAATATGATATAAGTGCCTAGTGAATAAGTTAGGATCATTTTTCATTGTTAAAATCTTGTTTATTTAACTGTTAAGGAAAGTGATTGAGTGGTTGAAATTCAGGATATATGACATCTAGAAAATATTATTGAAATGTAGAATATAATTTTTACGAGTTAATGTACTGATTTCAGACATTTTACAAAGATATGGGCTCTGGCTTTTTATAATTTGATAGGCTTAAACCTTTTTAGCTACAGGAATATATGCTCTGTTGGATTTGTTTCTCCTCCAGAATGGGACTATTCATACGTAAATGTTTCTGTACCTTTTTTTCAGGAGAACATGGAAATTTGAGAACTTTTTTGCCAGTCACTTCAAAACGTAGCAGGAAATTTGTAATCTCAAGGGCAGAAAAAGATGATAAGCACGTATATGAAGGGTTCCCTCCAATGCAGGAAAAACCAAAATGGTGGATGAGACTTTTGGCAGTCTGGCCTTACATGATTTCTCTTCATGTGTGTTGGGTGTTTGCAGAAACAACATACAGTATGCACCCTTTCTTGGAGGATTTTGAACCAAATACAATTCCCTTCCTTGGTAATGGTCTTGGCATACTACCTGACTGGTTCTTTACAGCATATTTTTTCACAGCATACCTGGGGATTGTAAGGAATAATAAATTTCCTCATTTCTTGAGATTTCATGTGGTAAATGGGATGCTGTTAGAGATCACTTTCTCAATTCTTGGACAACTTAATGATTGGTTCCCCAAATCATTTTATTGGGGGGTGTTTGGGCAGCACTTTTGGTGGTTTTGTTCCATTGCATTTCTCTTGACATGCATTACCTGCGTTGGATGTGCTCTGCAAGGCATGTATGCTGATGTGCCATTTCTATCTGACGCTGCATACATGCAAATGCCTTACTGATTGACTTTAGGGAAGACTTGTGAGATTACTTATGGCAGGCACTTCTGATCAGAAGGATGTCGGAAGATTGCAACATTTACATGTAAACAATTGACGGATGGTTCTTGCCCTAGAAGGCTAATGCCAGCACCAAATTTTTTTTCTGATTATGATTTTTAGCTACACTATGGGCTGCATAAAATCATTGTCAATAAGTCACCTATTGAAATTTCCAAATGCTTGAATGTGGACTGGTCCAAAATATCTTTATAACTATATTTGTTTGAAGTGGAGTTTCATAGCTTGTTTCAAACCACTAGCAAAAAAGAGTAATCTGGTGGCTTTTCCAAGATTTGCATTTTGAGAGGACTAATTACTAATTTAATTATTTACTTAAAGTTAGAAGCAATGTTATTTTAAAACAAATATTTTCTTCAATTTAGAAACATTAGTTTGGACCTTGAATTTGAACACTGCTACTTCCTAAAGCATTTATACAATAATGCACTAAAATTAATGTAATTTCAATGATCATTTACAAAAATATATATTGATGAAATGGATTATTATGTTGAAGTTGTTCCTTAGATGAGAAAAAGCGTGGCGAAATTATAAATAATTTATTGTTGATTCTGACTAGATGTTGAAAGACCTCAAATTAGATCCTGCCCACACATGTATTGATGTCCTCTTTGACCATACACTAAATTCTTCTATGGTGGTGGAGATTCAGACTCGTGGATATAGGTGATATCTTGAATAAGAATTAGTGGAGCTGATCATGGAGTGAGTCTTTTTGTTTATTAACGATCATAATCTACAGATATGGGTGGCGGCAAGGCATTGCTGAGTCACATTGTCATTTGTGTCAGTTAGCCCATGATATTGAGAATAAATGAGGGGGGCTTCTGCTGAGCATTCAACTAGTGGCAGTGTCTCTGCTGTGCAAGAGAAATTGGGGGTGAAGGAAAGCTTTAACAGATTATTGGCTACAAAGTTAACCAGTTTAGAAGATTTCCGTCTGTATATAATATGCTCTCTTGACTTTTCATGTTATATGAGTTCACAATGCTTTCTAAACTGCAGCTTTCAGTTATTTCATGTGTGTTTGTCAGTATTTTTTTTTCCTATTAAAGATTATCAAAATACAATTAGATTATGAGGAGGAGCTGCTCCAGTTTATATTAGCAACATAGAACACCTACCAGCTAAAAAATATAAAAATACACAGGGAGTTTATAGAACTTAATCCATCATATATCAGGCATCATAAGCATCTAATCCCGAGTACCTATAATATTATTACTACATTCTACTTTATCCCACTCATAGGTGCCTAAAGGAGGTACAATAGTATCTGGATCAACATCTATAATGTACTATTTGGCACTGTGTTTCTTATTCTTTTTGCTGTCTTCCATGACTGGCTTGGTGATCTTCTTTTCTTCCATGTATCTGTGTAGTAGCTCCAACTCTTTGTTCAGGTTATTCCTCCCTTGATGAAGTGAGCAAATTAGATTTCTGTTTTTAAAACCAACCAGACACCCTCCTTCAAAAAGATCATATATCGGTCCTTGGGAATCTCCAAGGCAGCTGAAACCTGTAACATTATAATTAGAAAAGTGAGTTCACTGGTGAACTCAGTAAGGTGCCTTCTTTTGCATTGGAAAAACCTTCATTCCTCTTTATCCATAAAAACCAAAAAATATCATTAATAAGGACAAGCCAAAATCTGTTTAAATTTACATTAAATGCCTCATTATTTACCAGCAAGAATTTCATGCTAATTAAATCCAATATCAGCGTTTCAATCCACAGGCTGACCAAACATCAAAACCACAAAGAAGGGAAAATTTGCAGTAAAAAAAGGTTTTCAAAAGTTTAAGGTAATGTGCAAGATTTAGACTTTAGTTGACAACCCATAAGAATGCAACACATGCCCTATAGCAAGCTTCTCAAGAATAAGCATTCAATTGAAACAGGTTTTTTTGGTTTCACAAGTTTATGCCACATATGATTTAGGATTTTAAGCCATGTAGAGTTGGGTCAATTTAAATTCCAAGAAGTGTTAAGCCAACTGTAGAACTACCCCGAGCCAACAAGCATATTGTATATCTTGTTGACTGTAACAGAACATAGTTTAGAACAGTCTTGCCACTTAGTACTGTCAATCAGATCTAAGTCACTCATCATTTTGCTCGGAAACCATTCACCTAGTCCATTATTAATCATGGAGTATGTTTTCTTACGGGTCAAAGGTAACCCATACTCAGTAATTAGCGGTTCTTATGAACCCAACTTGCCATAACCAAGATAGCTTGCAGAACCCTATAGGGTGGATCCGCAGAGTTCCTTAGTCAAGTCTTAGCTGAATACTCCTTAGTCAATGACAAAGGTTTACCATTTGGTGCAATGTTCCACTAAATGGACAATTTAGTAGCACAGGATGGAGGAGAGATCTATTCATAGCTGCACCGTTAGAGACCAAATGTCTGACCCGAGTCAAAGCTTTCTATAGGGTGGAGAAGACAGCCGAGCCAAAAGCTCAAACCTCTAAGTGGCCAAATAATATATCTTGAAAGTGCATAGGACACCAATGTTTGCCTCTTTTTGGTTTGGAGAGTGTCAGATTGTTTCTGACTAACACTTTTCACGGTTCATTCCCTTCCAATGCATTGAACATCCATTAGGAAGCTAAATCAATCCCTTGTGTTTTCGGATCTTTTAGGTCCAACCCTCCCTAGCATTTTGGTAGGCAACACCAAGCCCACAACACATTATGTCTCTTCCCGTTGCTATTCAAGTTCAACCATAGCAATTCCCTCAATCTTCAAGTTTTGCAAATTGAATATTGGCAAAGAGCCATGCTGCGGAGTGGTATATAGCATGTGAACATGTGACTTTTTGAACCACTTGAACCCCACTGTCCAAAGAAAGGTGAATTTTCCATTTCACATGCTTTTTCTCAATTATTTTGAAAACCCACTCCCACATGTTTTTAAGGGAAGGAGAAAAGAGAAGGGGATTCCTAGATATCTTACAACTTTAGGGATCATACTAACCCCATCCTTTATTTACAAGCTGGCTTGGTGGATCCATAGTCCACCCAATTAGAGTGGATTTATGAGGAGAAATCTTAGAGCCTGAGGCATCATAAAAAAATCTGACCTTTTAATTGTGTTATCAAAATTAGCCTCTGTAAGTTCAATAAAGAGAGAAGTATCATCAGCAAATTGTGAATTAAGGAGTTGTTCCGAATTTGGAAGTCTGATGCCTGTGATAGGAGGGTGATATTAAATCTGATATGAGAACATAATGTAATGCGTCATCAAAACTATAACAAAGAAAGCAGGGGCAATTGGCACACCTGCCTTATAGATCTTTGAAGGATGATAGGCTTAGTGAATTCACCATTGCCATCAATAACCATGGAAGAATCTTTGAATAGAATGCTGACCCGCTTACATAATCTAGGTGGAAACCAAATGTTTTAAGCATATCCAACACAAAGGGCCATTCTATTCTATAATACGTCTTTTCAAAATCTAGTAGAATCATCAGTACGTTCTGTCCATCATGATTTGCTAGTGCATGACCTCCCAGCTTGTAATAAGGTTTTCAAGGATGCATCTCCTTTTAATGAATCCTGTTTGAGTAATTGATACAATTTTTCTTAGGACCTCTATTAGGCTTCTAGCTAAGTTTCAGTTGATGTGATCAATGACTTGAATTTCTGGCTTCTCTGCAAAATACAGTAACTCCTTGGTCTCTATTTCTGCAATTAATTCATCAAACTCACCTGTAGTTTCATTTGAAGCTTTTTTAGCAAGAGATGTCTCCATCCTTCCGTATGCATGATGTGCCATGTACATTTCTCCCAGAGGAAAGCTGCAGCAGATATCAGAGTGTGTTGCAAAATCTCTTTTAAATTATTCTCCTTCAAAAGATTATAGGATATAAATAAGTGCCCGGTGAATCATGAGGTTAATTCTCACAAAGGTATCTGACAGGATTTTTCAATTCACTTGAAACATTGGACAAGTTGAGTAAATAGATACAAGCTTTTTTGACAAAGCTATATTTTACATCTCCCGCTATGATTTCAACGTATGAAACCGCATTGCCTTGAGGCATTTATTTGAAAAGCCTTAAAGCCTCCACAAGAATGCCATTTTGTGTGCATCCGGTAATCATTGCATTTCATGATGCCACATTTTGTTGAGGCATTTTTCAAGCAACTTATCTGCCTTTGCTGCAGGTTAACATTTCTTAATGCATTTTGTCAAACAGTTTGCATGCCTCATTTGTGCCTCAATGTTTTACATCTATATCTGTCAGGGCAGCTGCAACAATAGCATTCGACAAAAAAATACTCTCAATTATGCTTTGATGGGCGTCCATACCCTGTTATAAAGTTTCCGATTTGGCACAAGCAGGGAGGATGCTGGCAAAGGTTGATAAATTTGTCTGTACTTGTGACAATAACAGTTGCTTGAAAGTTCTGAAGGCCTTTTCTGTGAATCCATTTCACACATACTGTGCTGTCAGTGAAGTCCCATTAGAACGCATTTCTTCAAGGCATTTTATTCATTAGTTCATGTGTCTTATTTATGCTTATACATTTTGCATACATGTCATCCAATGACCATACCATCTTCTAGAGCTTTTATGTTAGCACAGATTAATGATACTGCCAAAGGTTAACTGATTGGATTAGATAACTGTTCCATGCATTTGGCTAAACAATGTCAATGCAACCTGAGGAAAGCCATGCCATAACTTTCTTATTTATGTTCCTGTTTCATAATATCTATCATCTCATTAATTTTCCAGCAAGTCAAAATTGGTGTCAGTCAGACCTTCTAGACTAATGACAAAGCTTTCTTTCTCTATCCTTTCATATCTCCTGGAACATTGACAGCTAGTACAAGCAGTGAAGCACAGGAGTTGAATGCAAAATTGTACTTATTTTGCATCCTTAAGCAGTCCAGGTCATAGTACTTTATATCTAGCAAGGCTTTAATTTATATATCTATCCAACTTAATTTTATGTTCATGTGGGTGCAGTACAAAGAAGGTGCTATACCTGGAGCTGATGAAGCCATGGAGTATAGCAAATGCCTCTTTCAGTCTGAAGAAAGAATATTGAATTATCTCTGTCAATAACCAATCATCGAGCTGCTAACAAGCGAACCAGTCCATACCATAAGAAAACTTGCAAGATTCCTCGAAATGCAAAACTGAACTTGTTTTGCATTCTTAAGAAATAGAAGTCATAGTTCTTTTCATAGAGCAAGGCTGTATATATCCATCCAACTTTACTGGAAATGCAAATTGGTGCATTATTAAAAAGGTGCTATACTGAAGCGGATGAAGGCATGACAGAGTATAACCAAGTGCTTTTTTTAGTCCAAAGAAAGAATATTGAACCATCTCTGTCAATACCAACTAATCACCAAACTGTTAATGAACCAACTAGTCCCCAGGAAAACTGTGCAAGATTCTCTAAGTAACAGACAGCCTTCAGCCTGTTTAAGGAAAATTTGCTGAGATGGGAGATCTCACAAGCATAGTTGAAAAACTTTCCTAAAGCAAATACTCGCCAAGGCTGGAAAAGAAAATTTGGTGAAAACTCAGCAAATTTGCTTAAATTTAAATTAGAAATGCAAATTTTTTTGCAAAATTCAATGAGGAGATGCATACAATTAGTCAAAACGCTGAGTACATAAAAGAATTAGTCTGAGTCTAGATATATTTAATTGATTTAAATGCAAATTGGGTACAAAATGGCATCCTCATGTGGAATGCTGATGGCTGGTAGCTTGATAGTCTGAAGCAAAATTAAAATAGCAAATTGTTTATGTTAAACTAAAAGTAAATACAACATCAAAACATTTTACATCCTCCTCTTTCCAGCTCTAGTGAAAACTAGGGGAGAGTTTGAAGTAGAGGGTATAGTCCTAAGATTCCGTTGTGGCTGTGCCTTCTCGCTCGACATGACATGTTGTGGCTCGACCTCCATCTTGGATGCAGATGTTGTTGACATTGACAATGACTCATCATCCTCAACCTCCTCTTTGTCCTCAATGTCATCTAATGTGAATCCAAATCCACCCCTCTCCAACATAGCTTGACTCTCCAAATCATAGATGTCATCCTTAGCAAACAGGGGAGACTGCTCCTATGCTGCCCAATCACGGTGAGGACCTATATCATCCAAATAAGTTGGATTCCCTGAGATTTCCGCTACCTTTCTTGTGTGCAACCGAAGATTATATTGCACAAAGACAAGGTTATTGAAGCATTTCTAAGCTAATTTATTCCTCTTCTTCGTGTGGATGGCCTTGAACAAGTTCCAATTGCGCTTACAATTGGATGGACTACAAATCTTCACTCCTTAGCGCAACATTGCTGCAAATGGCTTTGTGGAAGGTTTGGAGGGTGTTTTTTCATGGAGCAAAAGAAATCAGTCAAAATGAAATTAGAATGCATTTTTTTTGTTATCTAAGGCATTATATTCTTCTATTGCCAAGTTTTTGGCATTTCTTATAGAATCTTTGCGAGTTAGTAGCATAAATACTCGGGAGTTTTTTGATACTCAGCAAGTATTTCATCTATGCTCACAAGCACTACAAGGCCACATAATGTCTCCAAAACTGTTGATGTTTAACTAACTGCAAAGGTTTTTCAATCACTTCATAAACTGCAGTAGGACTAGACTCTCTTAATGTATTTTCAGCAAAGTAGAGACCCTGCAACCAGCCTACACAAACCACCCACTTTGTGATATCCTTTCTTTTTGAACCTTTTAAAATAACAATAATAACTATGTCATGTGAATTGTGATGTTAGACGGTTAAGTGATTGTCATTTATTTGAATTAATAAATCTTGATGATGATGATTTAAATTTACGTATAGGGAATATGGGGAAATAATTATGATGGATTTCATTATGGATGGTAAATGTTAACTTTAATTCTATAAATGATTTATTATTATAATTTTTACAATGATGATGGTATCTAATCCCTCTTTGTTAGCAATGCAGGAGAGGACCCATCTCGCAAGTGGGGGGAAGAGTATCATCAGAGTAAGGGGATGTGGACACATGACGAAGGTCAAGAATGCCTTCTGAGTTGGAAACACAACTATTTAACCAGTCATTAAGTCTGGGCAGGGAGTTGCCTTAGATATGTCTAATTGGTTGCCTTTCTCTTCTAGTGTTAATTAAGAATTTTGGCCTTATAATAAATTTAAATGCATTGGATCCTTCTTGTCGATTTTAAGGAACAACCCCAATGATCTTTTCATTCATTCTTTTTGAGCTATGCATTATGATTATTCATATATTTTATGCAATTAATTATTTATATATGATATATATGTTTGGCTAGATGAGGTTCTCGAAATGTAGGAACATCATAATAGAGGACACTTAGGCGACTTTAAAGGCGCACGACAACCTAGCTAAATGACTAGGAATGACTATCGCTATTAGACCTGCGTGAGAAATCAATTTGTGTCAAGTTGGTTTGGGTAAGGCAACAAAGCCTGGATTGGTCCACACCATAAAATTATGAGTTATAGGGCTAGGCAAGGGTGAGGCACAAACACCCAACCCACATGCTAAAATATCGTTGGGTGGGAATAGAAGGTGCCCTGGGGACAACCCACCTGGCGAATCGTGGGCATGCTACGTATAGAATCTGGCGTACTGAGTTCTAGGTCCATCGCGCTTGGATCGAGACCCATCATTAGCGATAGGGGCCGATTTGGAGCCATAACCCATTGATGTTCTAAATCTCAATAAGAAGCTTAAGGCATGTAGCCCTTGAAAATTGACTAGGAGAGAATGACCCCCCTTATAATAGTAGTGCGAGAGCTTGATCTATGGATTCTTTTGGGTGGGATTGTCGTTTACTGGGTGGGGAGCTTCTCCAACAACAAAAGGGTGGGATTCTCGATATTAATTTTTCCAATCGTGTTTTATGTGGATTTGGCTTGAGGTTGGATGAACAAAAGCTGACCAGTTGTTGAGAAAGATAGTTCTTTACTGTGGGTGAGAGGCAATGATAACTCCGAGGGATAGTTCTACTGTGACTGGACCATCCAAACGAAATAGCACCCAACCTACTATATTGGAGAGAAAACTTGATGATAGTGAAATGATGTGGACCAACGAGACCCATTATGGTGAAGAATCCCAATGGTAGACTACCATCCCACCCAACCCATCGAGAAACAAAGGAGGGAGCAAAGGAGGGTTTGCCAACATCAAACCAAATGGATGGTCTAGTCCAGCTAGGCCCCACCCAAGCCTGATTGTCTATGAACAAGAACTGAACTTATGAGTGGTGGGGGTGATTCTTGGAGTGGAGCGTGGCTATTAACCGACGCCCATATGGACCCCATTCTAGAAATGCAGGAAATCCAGTCAGGGGTTGTGAGAATGTCGAACCCAATAGATGTAATATAAGCCTGTCACTTGACCAAAACATTACATGATCATTTTCTCCCGTTGAACCTTGGATCGAAGGCAATCCGTCTGTCTAGTTGGCAAATGATGGGTTCTCACTCCCTTATTGATGAGAGGTTAAGTGTGGCGACTTATGATTGAGTAGATTTGACATTTGATTGGGTCCATCTACCCTTGGTTGCTGGTCAAGTTAGTGCTGGCTGTTAGTATACATGGATTGAACTCTGTTTCCAATTCTAGTTGGAGAATTCCCCTCTATAGTTTTTTTAGTTGTTCAACTAGAAGCCAAAAAGGAGAATTGGAGTGCAAACTAGTACTTTCATATGACCATGCTTAGAATGAATGTTGAGATTCCGGGTATAGATTCCTCCCTCCACTTTATTATACTGTTTAGAAACGGGCAAGCATTTCTAGTACGAAAATGTTTCTTTGAAACTGGGGGTGGAATCTAGTAATCGATATCAATAAGACTGAATATTGACCCTACTTCTGCAACAGTTATTGACAAGGTAGGTTGATGTAGATGAGGGAAATGAGGATCTATCTTTTTAGATCTTTCTAACATCCAACAATGGAGACATTCTAATGAAACTCATGCAAATCATAATATAGATGGAAACACACACATGCATGAAAAAAGAAACCTCACTCCATTGCCCTCCTATTTGTCAAGATCTTGTGTTTGAATATAGATGCTCTTAGAAGCACATGGATGAGAAGCTATGCACAATGAAGATTCAAAGATGAATTGATAAAAAAGATGCAAAATGCAAGAGAAACTAGGATGTAAAATGAACTAGAATACAAAGATTGCCAAATCACTATAATGGATGCTAAGAATGCAAACAATTGATGTAAGCAAGGAACAAAGGATTTGAAATGAAGGGGAGTTGCTTAAATAGATGTCCTCGGGGTGAGCCTAGTTTGTAGGAATGAATGTGGGATAAAAGATTGGACATGGTATTGTAAGTGTTAATCCCACATGGGGTAGGTGGATATAAATGCTAGAGGCGGAATATTATAAATGGAGAATATAATGAATGCGAAAGAAATTTAGGAAATAGAATAGAATATGTTTATTTAATATAGTGAATGGAATATGCATTGTTTAATGAATTTAATGGAGAAATAATAGTTTCTATATTATTTAATGGAGAAATAATAGTGTATATATTATTTAATAGATTTTAGTTAATTAATGGAGAAATATGCATATAAGGATAATAAGAATATTATTGCAAGGTATGGTATTTATAATATGCTGGAGGAATGGAATAATGAATACAAATATTATAATATCATGGTATATAAGATTATTAAATAATGAATAGGATAATTAAATGGATCCACCTGATTTAAAGAAAAAATAAGATCGATAAAGAGGACAATTTTACATGTCTACATTTTTTCCCATCTTTGAGACAATGCAACTTGTTGCGCTGTTTCAAAGAAAAATTGATCAACTGATATATGCTTAGGAGATATCTTGGTAAGGATGATGATTGATATGATATGCTCCCTTGAGAGATTGGTTGAACAGATGATGGGAAGATTGACCTCTTGATAGATAATTGAAAAGTGATTGGGGAATTGATATTGCACAAGTGATGAAGGTAAGATGTACATTTGATGAAAATGCACGATTGATAGGTGTAACTAAACAATTGATGGAAATAATCAGTATACCTAGATTGATAAGTTGATTAAGATGATTAAGAGTAATGCTAGCACAAAAGAAGTTGATACAATGATTAAATGATTGATCGAGGGGTGATGAGATTCTAAGAAGCAAGTTGATTAATTTGAAATTTGATTCAAGAGACATATATATAATGGGTAAAGCGATTGAATGATCCCAATGTGACAAGAAAGAAGAAGAAAATAAATGAAGCTGGGAAGATGATGGAAGGGATGATTGATGGAAAAAGATGCAAAGGAGATGCAAAATGATGAAAGAGGAGATGAAGGTGATGAGATTTCTTGTGCTTTTTAATTTCTAATATCATCATTGAGCTTATTATGGCAAATGGATGACCTCATTTGGATATGCTTTAGATCCAAATGAATCAACATACCAATTGCATGTATGAAAACATATCAGACAGTCAAGGAACACCCCAGTTCATATGAGACCCATACGTCCTCGATGATCTAATACAATCATGTCCTAAGATGAGTCATCATATTATGAAGGAACAATCCCTAAGCAACAAATAGGCGAATATGCCCCATCCTTGCCGTTCTAGTCAAAGACATCCTGGAGATAAGTCTCTAGTCAGACATCTTGGAAGAGATAAAAGGCACGTCACCAAGTATAAAATCAAAACAATACACATCATACAAACAACCATTATGCTTCATGTAGAAATGATTCTTGTCACAATTCATTTGTATAGTCTGAGGTGTTGATAATGATCGAGATACCTGGTTTTAGGAAGGGTTCATTCTGCATTCGACAACTGATAAATCATGACATTGTTTGATGAAGACACAAGATAGAAGGTTAATGATCACATGATTATAATCTAGCTGGGTAGGTTACTGGCTGATTCCCGATTTTGTTAAGTGCAACACTGCAATGGTGTTTATTGCATATTTTTGGATATTTCAAATTTTATAATTTTTTTTGGATTTTTAAGATTCAATGAACTTTTTTGGATTTTTAAAATTTTATGATTTTTTTTGTTTTTTTAAGATTTGATAATTTTTATGACTTTTTTTTATGACTTTTTCTATTTTCTTTTGTATTTTTTTTGAATTTTTTTCAAGATTTTTTTATGATTTTTAGAGGTTGTTTCAAGTTAGATGTATTTGTTTCCCCCTGATGTCTAGCAAGGCATACAACATTATGAAAGGATGAATGACATGATAGGTTGGATACAAATAAGTGAATGATGCAGGAAGCGTATGTGATTTTCAAGGACTATCTCGTTAAGATTACCCAACCTAAGGGATTGGATATGCCAATGTAAAGCCATGAAAATGTGCATTGGTGTAAGGTGAGGACATGACATGAAGTGCATGGGGTCTAAAGGAACGGACATGTCAAGAGGCTTTTGAAACATGTTTCATATTTTGATGTCCTTAATTTTGATCAAGATCAAGGGGTCAAATAAAATGGGGATAGGATACGTAATACTTAGTAAGATCCTTGACCTTGTCAAGACCAAAGGTGGAAAATGCTATATGGATGTCAATAGGATGAAGTAGGGATGATGGAGGATAAAGGATGAAAACAAATATGGTGGATAGGCTTGCATGGATGAAACTTGCCCCCAAGTGTAAGTGCAAGAGGATGGTGGATGACACATGACTCTTTTTTGCCAGGTTTTCATCATGGTACTTGTCCAAGGTGCCACCGAGGTGGTTTTCACACATGGACGAATTTATTTCTCTTTACTTTTAAAATTTTTTTTAATGAAGTTTTCAATTTTTTTTTTTGTTTTCCAACTTTTTTTGGAAGATAACAAATACATGATAGGAAATGAAGGACTTAAGCATCTTGTTCTTTGGATAGTTCCTCTTGAAAGATCTACTATAATAGACGATGACTATTTAAGATATGCTCAAAGATGTTGATAGGTTATAGGGAGATGAGATGAATGGTAAGATAGATGGCGACAAGGCTTTATGCAAAGGATTGAATAAGAGTGATGGATGGATAGAAAATAGGCGTTGGATAATGAATTGGGTATTGGAAGACTTGTAGGATTATATGGAAAGGGTGACAAGATCAATGTTGGGACACACCTTGAAGGGTGGTAGAGTGATGGAGGCAATTTGTAGGCCATTGCTAGACATAGGTTGATGATCTTGATCATGCTTGGAAGTAGTGTCTTTACTTATGCCTTATTTCTTATTAGGTGAATTACTAGGATAATCTTGAAAAGAAATGCCACTATTATCAATGAGGTCTTGAATAAGATATCTCAAGTTTTTGCACCATGAAATCTTATGTCCTTTATGTTATGATGCTCACAATAGCTTTTGTCATTCCATGAGGGTTTAACATTAAGATTCAAGTCTTTAGCTTTGGCTAGTATGATAAGATTATACACAATAGATTGTCCCAAAGGTGTAAAGTTTCTCTTTAAGGGATATTGTTTGAACTTTTTGACTATTTGTTCTATTTTTCTATTTGCGCATTGTCTGCGTCTCGAAGGTATGGCTCAAGAAGGGTCATTGGTTCCATTTTTTGTGTTTGTATGTCATAAACCTGTCTCTCAAGATCTTGAATTTGTTGAGCCAAGGTGGCCATTTGGTCTTCTCTTGTTTGGGCTTTAGAATTGGAAAGAGTGATTGACTTTGGCTTTGAATTTTTGACTCTTTGATTTTCAAACAATTATGAAAGCACACAAGAAAGAAATAAAAAATAAGATAGTCCTAAGGATATTTTTGGATAATGTGTCCCCTATTTAGTTTCAAGTGGGGAAGGTGATCTAAACATTCAAGCACATAAGACACATTAACAAGCCCACTCAAGCGGGAATATCAATCCTTACATACACAAGAAATGATGGAAAAAAAGGTTCAACTACACAAGCTCAAATAGGGGATGTCTCTATATACACAAGGTATGGGAGGCCCAAGTCTATAGGTGAAAGAGAATAATGTCAAACAACCAGGGGGAAACAATTTCCCAATCTCCACCTTCAGTTCCCAAAGGTATAAAGTTCTTTGGGGCTTAGCAAAGATTGACAAGATTCTACTTCCAAGAGGCATGTCTTTCGATTCAGGCCCTGGTGTTTATACTCTATCGGAACACAAGAGTTGAGGTTGTCCTCTAAAGTGATCACTTATCTAGGTAGATCCTCTAAAAAGAAAAAAAAAACAAGATTTCCTTATTGATTATCCCCTCAAGCTCCTTAACAAGGATGCAAGAAAATAAAATACATAAGAAAATCTTGTGGATTAAAAGACAAAGGGGGTTCATTTTAATCCTAAATGCAAATGTGAAAGATTAATTTTAAGCCCTTTTTTAATGTGAGGAATACACGCCAAACAAGTTGACCAAAATCAAGAAATGATTTTATGATTAATGAAAAACACAATGATCACTTTTTGAAATGTAAATAAGAGGGTTTGGAACAAGTGCACCTTGATTTCAAGCTTTCCAAATATTTTTTTTATGCTCCTTTCATTTGCTATCATAAGCTGCAAGCTAGCTTCATAAGCTCAAATCAAGTGTGAAATCATAAAAAATATGATAATCTCAAAGCAAGTAAATTGCACAAACTGATTTCACATGACATTAAAAATCATGATAGACCCCTTCCAAAGATAAAAAATAATTTTATGATGCTTTGAAATATGTGAAAACAAAATTCAAGCTCATCACAAAATTATATTTTTTGTGTGCTTTTAATCTAGCCAACAAGATTTGATTTTTAGCTATATTTTTGGCCCCAATAATAGAAATGCATAGAATATATTCCTGCTAAAAATCATAGACCTTCCAAAAAATGTAATAATTTTTAAAAAATCCTTGATTTGTGCCCTATGGAACCTATTTATCAGAACATACCAATTTTCAAAGATTGGATTTTTCAAAATTTATTTTTCATCAAAATTAAAAATCCAATAAACAGACCCCCCCTTAAAATTGCAAGAGCTTTCTAAAAATATAAGTTATGTGGAAATATTCACTAATTTACGTCCGAAATTGTTTTTTCATTAAAAATCTATGTTGCCAAATTCTTCCTTGGCAACCCCAAAGTCTGGTTTGGTTCTTGCAAAATTCTGGTAATTATCATTTTCTTGCAAAAGTTTGCCGCAAACCTACAAAGCCTGCCTAAATTTTTTCAGACAAACCCGACATGAATTTTGCTGTTTTTACAGTTAAATTGCAAATCTATGGTAGGACCCGGGCCAAATTTGGCTAAAAAAAGGTTTTTAAAAGATTTTTTTGGTCTATTTTAGTCAATTTGACCCTCCAAATATAAAATAGACCACTAAAAATGCGAAAAAGGTAAAACATATTTCATTTAGATTAAAACATTAATAGATATGATGTTGTATTTTGCTACGTTGCTTTACTATTAGCATAGTGGTGTATGAACTTATTTGTCGCTGCATATATATATATATATATATATATATATATATATATATATGCAACAACAAATAAGTTCATACACCACTATGCTAATAGTAAGTTCATACACCACTATGGTGTATTTTGCTATGTTGATTTACTATTAGCATAGTGGTGTATGAACTTATTTGCTGCTGCGCACACGCGCGCGCACACACACACACACACACACACACACACACACACACACACACACACAGAGTTGGTCCCACTGAGTGGGGGGGCGGGGAGGGGTGAATCAGACAAATCAAACTTAAACTCTTAAAACTAAACTCACTGATTCACTTGGTAAGTACTGAATACAGTATAAAACCAATTCACCAAATAACATAAGCAACAATAAATCATTCAAACTTAGCATAATTTGATTAACTCATTAACACAAGATATAACTCAGTTGCCACCAGATTTAACAAGGAAACCCAATTTGGGAAAACCTCGGCGGGAATTGTAACCCACAATAAAAATGTACCCTTCTGAAGTACGCTCGTTTAAAAACTTATCCTATTAAAGATTACAAACACATTTGCTAAATGTGACCATGTTAGGGGATTTAGCTCGGATCGGTTAAGATCTTCACCCTATTAGGAGTGGCCTTGCTAAAGGAATTTAAACACTCTTTTAGAATGTCACCTACGTCTAGGATTTACAAATATGACTGTAAAATCCACTCAGTTAAGAGATTTTCTCTGTTACAAATTCTAATAAGAAACAATAAAACTTTGATCTATAAATATAACAACTAACTTTTTCTTGTAATAGATCCTTTATGCTCACACGAATACTGACATCACATACTCCATTGATCTCTTTCTCAGACTGTAGATTCTTCAATCTATCTTTCTCTGTTCTGCTCGATAAATGCTGTCCTTCAACTTCTTTCCTTCTTTGTTCAATTCACTAGTGCCTTACACTGAGTGTAATTCTCATTTCTTATATAGACATACTTTTACCTCTTAATCTCCTTAATTTTATTTCCCTTCCTTTGCACTCAGTTGTTTGATCATCTTCAAATTTCTCAACTCAGTAAACCATGTCACTTTTACCTCGGAACTTGTAACTTTTCTTGGAACTTTCATTTTTCTGTTTAACCGCTTGATCTTCACCTTATATCTTCATTTTGAATTTTATCTTTCGTAGATCTTGTAACAAACTTCATTTAATTCATTTCCTCATCCAGCTCATCATTGCTTCACATTAAATTTGATTTCATCATCATTTAATATCAGTTACTATACTCGGTAAAACTTTCTTAATTGACTTCTTCATTGCGTAGTGTCTAACTTGTTCTCGGTAACTATAACCGACTCACATAACATTTTACTGACTGAATCAGTCTAGCTCGGTAAAGTATCTCTTTCAATCATAAATTAATTCATTGTAGCTCTCGATTTGATCAATCACATGTACCGATTTGATAACATCAAATATATAATAGAAAATAACTATAACATCATTACTTAATCATTGTCTGATATGTATTTGTAACCCATTTAACTTCTCCTCTTAAGATATGGAAGCACAATAAAAATCAATTAATCAATTGCTTGACATCAATGACAAAACAACACCTGATCTAACCATTTCTATAATTATGATACTCGGTATCACTCGATCTTCATCATCTCCATCAGATATTCATTAGTTAATCAACAATCTCCCTCTTTGGCATTGATGGCAACCACTATAACAATGTTATAGCAATTGATGATGGCATCTCTCATTTACATAAATGTACTCCCTCTGAGTTGATATATCTGTTTCCACTTTGATCACTCTGAACTGGATCTCCCTCTTGGATAAATGTTTTGTTTAAGTAACATACATTATGAATCTCCTTCATGAGTAAATATTAGCAATTCATTCTTCTCCCTCAATATTTCTCTTTAGATAAATGTCATCAATTCGTTCTTCTCCCTCTTTGACAATAATGCCAAAAAGTCATACTTCTAAAAAACTTGTTTCAGTAGTGGATTATACCTGACATGTACTCATAAAACATTACATACAAAAATATTTTCACAACTTTAGGAATCACCTAAAGTGTGTCATAGTAACATAATTTCAAAAATAGTAATTCTAATGAAATATAGAATTGATGCAGCATGCCTCATGCTCCTTAGTGAACATTGGATAGGGGAAGAACCCCTAATTTAGCTCTTAGATACTCAAAAACATCCTTAGGTACTGACTTTATAAAGATATCAACCAATTGTTCCTTTAAATTCACATATTCCAATTTCACATTCTTCTCTTGAACTTGCTCTCTCAAGTAGTGATACTTGATAGAAATGTGTTTGGTCTTTGAATGCATAAGCGAGTTCTTTGATATGTTAATAACACTTGTATTATCAAAAAAATAGTAACTGAATATGTGATCTCTTCTTGCATACCTTCAAGTAATTGCTTAATCCATACTATGTTTGCACAATTAATGACAACAACAACATATTCAGCCTCAACAGTAGACTGTGAAATAAAATTTTGTTTCTTGCTCAGCCATGTAACCAATCTTTCACCTAGAAAGAATGTGCCTCCACTAGTAATTTTTCTGTCATCAACATTTCCAACCCAATTTGCATCAGTGTATACTTGCAGAACAAAAGTACCTCCTTTCTTGTATAGTAAACCAAACTCTTCTATGCCTTTCAAATATCTCAAAATCCTTTTTACTGTAGACATATGTGTTTCCATCGGATTAGAAGAAAACCATGCAACAAATACAACAACATGTGCTATATTAGGTCTGTTGTGAACAACATAATGTAATTTACCAATCATGGATCGATAAAGAGTATTATCCAACTCTTGTGTTTCATCTTCTTTAGATAATTTACATCCACTAACCATTGGTCTTCCAACATGTTTGGAATCTTCCATACCAAAAGTTTTAAGAATCTCTTCGATATACTTGGCTTGTGTAATATAGATTCCTCTGGTAACTTGCTATATCTGTAGACCTAGAAAGGACTTAATCTCTCTGATCGTTGACATCTCCAACTCTTTTCTCATTTCATCAACAAATCCTTTACATAAAGTGTCATTTCCCCCAAATATAATATCATCAACAAAAATTTCAGCAATTAAAACTTTATTATCACTGTCACATTTCAAGTAAACATTACTGTTATCACTTGTTCTTTGAAATCTTATTTTTATTAGATAAGAGTGCAGTCTCTCATACCATGCTCGAGGTGCTTGTTTCAATACATATAAATCTTTATGTAACTTACATACCTTGTTCTTTTTTGTGTTCTCAATGAATCCCTCAGGTTGCTCAATGTATACTTCTTCCTCAAGTATCCCATTAAGAAATGCATACTTAACATCCATATGATATACCTTGAATCCTTTTTAAGCAACATATGATAGAAGTATTCTAACTCCTTCCAGTCTAGCAACAAGTGCAAAAGTCTCTCCATAGTCAATTCCTCCTTCTTGTGCATAACCTTTGCAAACCAATCTAGCTTTATTTCTGATAACTTCTCGATGCCCATTCAATTTGTTTCTAAAAATCTATTTAGTACCAATCACATTTTTGTCTTTAGGTCTGGTTACTAAATTCCACGTCTTGTTCTTCTCAATTTGATCATACTCTTCCTTCATAGCTTTCATCCAATCCTAATTATCTAGTGCTTCCACAACTTTCTTCAACTCAAATGAAGATATCAAACATGTATTGTCTCTGACCTTTCTCCTTGTCATCACTCTAGCGACCTTATTTCCAATAATCTTTCTCAGGGAATGACGCCTTCTCACATACTTTGCCAAAACAGGCTCAGTAGTTCTCAGTTCATCAATATTAACATTCGGTTGTGGAACTTCTTATACATCTTCCTCCTCAGTAGGTGCTCTTGGTAAAGTTCTAGGTGCATCATGTTGTACATATACAAACTTATCATAATCATCATGTTCCTTCTTACTGTCTTCTTTATTCCTTTCTACAAATTGATCAATTCTCACATTTTCACTTTCCACCATTTTTTTAGTAACCTTGTTCAAACATTTGTAAGCTTTACTCTTTGTAGAATATCCTAAGAATATCCCTTCATCTCCTTTTGAATCAAACTTTCCTTCTCTAGAATCTTTCCGAATATAGTATTTTCTCCCAAAGATTTTAAAGTAACTAACATTAGGTTTGTGATCATACCAGATTTCATAAGGTGTCTTGTTGGTTGCTTTCTTCATTTATACTCGGTTCAATGTATAAACAACAATATTCATAGCTTCCCTTAGAAGTTCTGTGAAACTCCCTTTTCAATCATCAGTGTCTAAGCACAATCAACTATTGACCTGTTTCTTCTCTCAACAATCCCATTCTGTTATTGTGTCCTCGACGCTGACAACAGTCTCTTGATTCCATTCTCATTACAAAACAATGTAAACTCATCAGAAGTAAACTCACCTCTTATGTCGGATCTCAGACATTTATCTGTCTTCCATTTTCTTTTTCAACTAGGGCCTTATACCACTTAAACATTTGAAATGCATCATATTTTTCTTTTAAGAACATTATAAACATCATTCTAGAATACTCATCCACAAATAAAATAAAATATCTATCTCCATAATAACTTTGAGTTCTCATTGGTCCACATAAATCAGTATGAACTAAATCCATAATTCCTTGTGTAACATAAGTCTTGCTTGCAAAACTAGATTTAGTAATCTTACCCATCTGACATTCTCTGCACATAGCATTCTCTGATTTTTCAAGTCTTGGTAGTCCTCTTACCCTATTCTTCTTACTCACTTTGATTAAGTTGTCAACATTAACATGACACAACCTTTTGTGCCATAACCAAACATCTTCAACTTTAGCAAATATGCAACTCTTCATAGAAGTATCAAAATAAAATAGATTACCTTTAGATTGTTCTCTTGTAGCAATCAGATTTCTCTTCTCATCAAATACTTTCACTCTTCCATATTGAAATTCCAGTCGGTGTCCTGTATTGTTTAGCTGTGCAACACTCAACAGATTATACTTTAATCCTTGAACCCAATAAACATAATCACATCTTGTGTTATTCAGTAGAATTATAGATCCTTTTCCTTTCACAGGATATGGAGCATCATTACCAAATCTAACATAACCTCCATCACGCTTTTCCAAGAAAATAAACTGAAGTGTGTCACCAGTCATGTGATGTGAACAACCACTATCTATAATCATGTTTCATTATTACTTACTTGTGATATTAGGGCTCTACGTTCTTCTTCATCAGAATCATATTTTATAGCAACATAAACAAATTCTTTTGTCATTGCTCTCAATAGAATCATAATCACTTTGTCCTTCATTAGAAATATAACAAGATTTCTTACCTTTGTTTTTGTAGTCTCTATATCTCCTAAATTTGTTTTATCTCTTGTCCTTACCTTTCTTTTCCTATTTATCATTCTTTGGACAATTAGACGCAAATTGACCAATTTTATCACAATTAAAACATTTCAAGGGTAACTTACCTCGGTATTTGCCTTTGCCTCTTTGTAGCCTTTTAGCCAACAAAGCTTCAAATTTTCTTTCATTCTCATCACATTCAGTAAATAGCTCTTCAACTCCTTTAGTGCAACTATAAAATTTCTCACTAGCACTGCTCAAATAACAATCTTTACCAGCAACTTCCCTAGATTTTCCAATATTTAAAGTAGAGTTAAATGTAGATTCAACCTTAGAAATAGAAGGCACACTATTGTCAAAATCATTTTACTCAAATGAAGTTAACTTACCAATAGTGACATCCATTGAAACATTCATCTGGGGTATGGATCTTAGCTCTTGTATAGAAGATACATGAATAGAATAACTCAGTAGCAGAGTTCTCAACATTTTTCTTGTAACATCATCTTTTGTTATGATACCACCAGCTCCTCTGATAGAATTAAAAATCTCCTTAAGTCTTATAGTATATTGTATTATGTTCTCTCCTTCCTTCATCCTCATGTTAGAATAACTGAAAGGGGGGGGGATGGGGGGGAGGGGTGAATCAGTGGCCTAAAAAATATTCCAATAAATCAGCCCAAAAACTTAGTACCACAATTATAAGCCTCTAGTTATCTTCAGTCCTACAAGATGTATGCTTTGAAATAATCTTATGAGATAACTATTGCTTGGAGTCACTGTTAAACCTTATTCTTAAGATTTACCGAATAGCAGTCTAGTATTTAACGAAATACAGTAAATAACTTAGTGTTTACCGATCAATCCTATTTTAGTAATGTGTAAAGCAAAAAATTAAAGCAATGACTCATAAATACATTTGACACATGGACTTTTAATGTGGAAACCTTGTTAAGGGAAAAACCACTTGGGACCGGTAAACCAAAATTTTCACTCTTATGAAGTGAGCTCAGTGAAGAGCCAACATTGTTAAAGGTTACAAACACACTTTTAAGTGCGACCTTGTTAGAGGATTTATCACTAACAGTTCATCACTTGATATTTGGCATTTCACTATGCTATCTTCATGATAAATCTTTTGATACTCCTTAGGATGTATCTCAATATATAAAGGATTGTTAAGTCCTGCTCGGTTAAGAGACTTTCTGAATCAATGGTTAAATTGAAACAGTGTATGATCTGTTTATAAATACAACTTAGACTTGCAGATGTTCAGATCTATTGTAAGCTCCTAATACCTTTTTGATCAATGCTTCTTTTCAATACCTTTGCTCCATTTCTTTCTACTCAGTGATGTTGTGCTTCTTTGTTGCTCGGTGTCTGCAAAAATATTTAGCTTTGTTCTTTAGCTTGTTTGATCAAGACTGTATGAAGTCTTTCTTCACCAGTATTCTCTTCAGCATCTTCTTTTCTCTTCACCCACCAATTCATAATGAATTAGCTTGTCTCTCTTATAGACATAATTTCACCGTTTCTAATTCCTTGACTTTCTTGTTCTTGGCGTGACCCGCAATTCTTGCCTTTCTTACTTTAAAGCTTACTTTAGGTTTATCCCACAGATTTCTCCTTGACAACTGGAATAAAACAAATTTAAAAATCTAGCTTATCTTTGGCTTTTAACTTGTCTATGAAAACAATGTGATCAACCAGTTAACTCCATATTTAGCTGTTGACAACTAAGTCTTTTGTCATTTCTAAACTTTTGTTCTTGTCAGTGTTTAATTCCTTGTTAGCTTCGGTCTTGACTTCAGTTGTCCTCGGGCATCTTTGTCCATCAGGGTTGTTTGTCTTTCGGGGTTGTCTGTTCATCGGGTAACTCTATGAATTTTATTTCCGCCCGGGTATCACTATGGTTATGCTCGTCGATAATGCTTGCTCGGGTATCACTGTGACTCTTATCTCGGGGTTCTCTATCCGTCGGGGTGCACTATCCGCTGATGTTTGTTGTTCCTTAGTGCATACTAAACTTTTATGCATTACTGATAGCATAACCTTTATCTCTCTAGTTCTTTGAAGTCTTTGACACTATGTGTATGCACCCTAAAATGGTCGCCTAGACTATGGGCCCCCATTTATCATTTTATCAATTTATCAAATTCTTGAATCAATGCTTTGGAACATTTTCAATTCAAATCAATTTCCTTGATCAAATTGTAATTAATTCAATTATTTCAATATTTCCT
>MU225905.1:2879807-2890324 GCA_018584345.1 Thuja plicata
ATTTCCATACTTATAATTAATAGAATTTAAGGTATCTCCTTTGTTATTTTCCTTTCCAAATAGTTGATTCATTTGTGCATTAGCCCTTCCTTGGGGTTGATCAACTTGGATCTCCCATTTGTGCATTAGAGGATAAAAAGGAACATCTTATCTTCTCCTTAATCACAATTGCAATACTTAATCAATACAATTAAATTAAGATTAAGGGATTCAATACATTCTAGGCAACTTAAAGGACTATTTACACATCAACACCTTACATTTCAAGATAATCAACAATCAATCATTCTTAGTACATTATACATTCTTAATAAACATATCTCTATTTAAATCCCCTTTGCATGTTTACAATGCACCACATACAACCAACATTTTTATATTGTACATTTTGGTGAACCCGCGATAGACAACTCCTTCTCTTTGGTGTTAGATTTACATCTTAGATTACAATTTGCATTTATAAATACACAAACACTTCTTGCATTTTCATTATGAAATTCTTTTTGTGTATGGCTATTTTTCTCATTATGCTTCTTTTAGCATCTCTTTATAGTACCTATGATGTCTATGAGAGTGTCATCCACTTTATCATGTTTGTTAATCTTCATGTTTCACTTGCTTATGCTATTTTAAGATTGACCAATACTAGTCTCCCTACTTTCAAAACTTTAATTAAGGATTTGTGTAGTGGACTTATTGTTCTTTTAGATTATGTGAAGAATTTGGTAGATGATACTTCATTACCTAATCTTCCTAATCTTCCTAATCCTAATTTTAACCTTCCTAATCCAATCATTTCTAATAATCCCACTCTTATTCTTCCATCTTTCATCCCTAGTTCTTCTCATACTTTTGTTAAGGCTCAAACTATGGTACAAGATGAGGATGTGCAATAATTTCTAGATTTACCTTCTCTTTCTTATCCTATCCATAGTGATAATAAAGGGAAATCCAAAGAAAATTCTCCTAAAACTATTATTCCACCTTACACAACATTCTCTCATGAGAATCATAATCAATCATCTCCCGTAGATGCTATGCAAGATAGGTATACTACTGGATACACTATGGTAGATAAACAAGGTTATAAGGGTTTAGGACTTGGTGTTAATGATCATGGCATTAAAAACCTGATCAATGTATCTCCTAAACATGATATGCATGGTATAGGTTATTCATCTTCCCAATTTCATGTGGCTGATATTAACTATCCTCCTCCTCTTGATATTGTTCTTCCAACACCTGCCTTAGATCATCCTGATACTCCTCAAGATGTGGCTAAGAAATTATATGTCCAATTAATAAATTCCAAGAAAGAAAACTTTAAACCTATTCTGAAAAATGCTTTACATAAGTACAAATGTCCTTTCCACAATAGTAATAAACATTTACTCTCTGATTGTGTGCATTTCAAGTTATATGTTAGAGATAGAGCTTCTCATGGAATTATATCTTATTCTCGAGCGGTATTACAATTTCTTCTTAATTTTGACATAGGGCATTCCCCTCATTCTTCTATAAATTAGACTATGTTTTCCCTCCTATCTCTTAAACTGGGGGGCGAGAGGTATTCTCTTCCAGTCTTACAGGATCCATTATCCTCTTATCATGAATGTTGTTTTGAGTATAATTGGTTATTCTTTTGGCATCCTATCATTATAACTTCCTACACTCATCATATTCTTTCCAGGACATCTATTTTGGGGAGATATTTCTTATTTTTATAAATTTATTGATATAATTTGATATATCCCTTGCCGTCATTCCTGGGGGACAAGGTATCTATTTCTTTCCACCTCTATCTAAGGATCTACTTTCCTTAGTTTAGTGGCATTTGTTTATGTTGCAAACATTATTTTCCTTATAAAGATCTATGTTTTGACCATTGATACCCTCTTATTTGAGGAGGTGATTGTCCTAGGTCATTACCTCTTCTTTATTTTGCAAATTATGTTCTCTATAAGCTCTTGCCCTTGCTTGTTGGTTAGAGTTTGTTATCCTTCATTCCAAGATTCCTCATCCTCCTCATTGCAAGGAGCTTGATGGTTGAATCTTGGGTACCTCTTTCTTTTTGAAGATGACATTTTATCCTAAGAACTTCTCTCTGGTAGGGCTCTTGTGTTGGCAAGTTGACTTCCTAAGGAAGCATGACTTATTTTGTGTTGTCAATCATGGCAACAAAGTCATACTAAGTTTCTGTCAAAGATAACTTAGAAGATAAAATGACTAAGTACATAAAATAGGACAGATAGAGAGATACAGAAATCAGCACATCAGTGCACATGTTAGAGACCACACCAGATCAGGCATGCTTAGATATATACTCTATGGTGTGTGTATATGCTATATCTAAATGCGTAAGGTACAGAACATAAGTACAAAAAAGATACAGACAGATTAGTACACTGTAGTCCAGGAAATAGTCCAAAATACAGAGCACAGAAGCCAACTACTATTTTGATCAACGTGTATTATTTTGTGATACTAAGGCTAAGCGCCTTTAGTTATAAGTTTGTTATGATGCAATTAATGTTATTATAAACACACTTGAGCCGACTTGTTCGAAAGCGTTGTATATTTTGTTAAGAGGCCGACTAAGTGTTATGTTTTGGGTTGCGCCTATTCGTTTGTAAAGATATAAGTATGTAATGTATTGTTATGTTACAACGGGAAAGAGAAGTCAATTGTTATGTAAGAAGAAGTTACAAAGAGACAGTATAATGAAGTCAGAAGATGATTTTGATCTTTAAAGGAGTAAGAGCATCCACGCCTACACGGAACTGATCAGACAACAGTGTCACTACAATAGTTCATTTTTGATATAGTGCATATCAACATTCAGAGGGCTGTAGCATTCATATTATTTGGGCAGTGAGCCTAGGCAGTGAGCCACCACCCCTAACAGGGTTATTGTAAAAGACTCCTAACAGGGTCTGACCCTTAACCAGATCATTGTACTCAATTTGTAAAGACTGATTCTAACAAGGCAAAGGAACTTTAACAGGTTCATTATACCTAGTACAATATTTGTGGGTACTAATCCCCACCAGAGTTTTCCTCTAATCAAGGTTCTCCGTAATCATATCTTGTGTTATGTGTTCTTGTGTTATGATTCTTAGAATGCACATTTGATATATGTTTAATTGGCTGAAATATAATTAATTGATAAACACTGATTCACCCCCCCCTCTCAGTGTTTCTAACAATTGGTATCAAAGCTCTGGTCCTCTGAAAGAAATTTTAACCACTTGAGGAGATCATGGACTCAGCCAAAGTAAAACATTTGAAAAAGAATCTTGAAGCAGCTCTTGAAGATCTTGACAGATCTGAAAAAGAAAATGAAGAACTAAGATTGAAAAATGATGGGTCTCAAATACTTATTAAAAGACTTAGAAAAGATCTAAAAGATTGTTCTACAAGTGATCTAGGACAAATGGTCAAAAATCTTAATGAAGAGAATAAATCTCTAAAGGATAAACTTGAAGATCTGGAGGAATAGCTTACAGATAGCCAAAACACCATTGAAGACAAGATCAAAGAAAGCAAACAATTGGAAGATGAAATTTTGCAAGCAAATATGAAAGTCTTGGAATTGGAAAACATGAAGAAGAAGTTGGAATCTAAATTAACAGAAGCAAAGGGTAAGATTGATAAAATTCACACAAGTTCTGGTTTGATTCAATCCTAGCTCAATGCACAAAGAAAAAAGGGGAACACTGCTGGTCTTGGATTCAGTGCAACACAAGATGAAATCAAATCATCGCAAGAGAAAGAAAAAACACTTGAAGCATTTTCAGAAGCTAAGAAGGTTGAAGATACTACAGAGGTTATATCTGAACCACCAAAAAGGGAAATCAGACAAGTTAACAGAACTTGTTATGCATGAAACTAACATGGGAATTTGGCAAGAGATTGCAAAGAGGTAAGACCTTTTAATGGTTATTTTTTCTCTTGTAATAAATTTGGTCACAGGGCTATACATTGTAGAAATAAGTCCAACAAAATCAAAGAAGAATGAATCAAAACAGTCAGAGAAATCAACCTCAAAAGAATTTGCAGAACATTACATGTCAGATATGCAACTACAATGGACACACAGCAAAACAATGCAACATGATGAAGAAAAACATCAGACCTCCTATCATTTGTCACACATGTGGAAAGACTGGACATATCACAAGGTTTTGTAGATCCAAAACTCAGAAACAAGAAGATCCCAACAAATCACGATTTGAAGAGAAAGGAGAAGTCGAGTTTGTCAAAGAAAATGAAGATTCAAGCAAAATTTGGGTTGAAGTAAAGAAGCACAAAAATGTTGACCAAGTAGTTGTTGCATCCTCAGTGGACACACCCTCTACTTCTACTTGAATAGACCTTCTTGGTCTTGGGGGGAGCTATTCTAGCTCAGAACCCCTACGCGGTTGGTGTACTCACTTCAGAGTACACGCCTTTGGATTCATGGTTAAAAGCTCAGATTATAGCTATATGCATTCATGCATTATCTGAATTGCATCAGGATCAAAGTTTGAAAATCTCTATGTATGGTTGCAAGCATTAAATGCAGCAAATCTTATAAAAAGAAGTTCATATTTGATCATTCTCACATTTACATTTGAAGAGCAAGAAATTGAAGAGCATTGGAGCACTAAGACATTCAGGCATGAAGACATAGCAGTTTGGAAGTTGGAACGAATAGTTAATCAGTTTTGAAACGAAGCCCTAGCCGTCGCGCCGTTTCAAAATTTTGTGGAAACCCTTCTTAAACTATCACCAAGTAAGTAATGGTGACCCCATTTGTATTTGAAGTATTAGAGAGGAATAGATTCGTATTTAAGAGGCATCCATTCAAGTCTATATTGGATGATGTGGAAGGGGTTTTCTCTAAAACCCCGATTGGCGTTGTTCACATGGAAGATATCCATGCGTACATATACTGCAAGAAGGAATCATTAGGAGATGACCATATAGCTTCTCACATGGAATCAATTCTAAATAAGGAATTTAAATTCAAAGATGAGTTTGCACATCTACAAGATAACCCTATTATTGAGTATTCGAATGCGCACAAGTTTGAAGAACCAGAATGGGTAAAAATCCCGTTGAGAAGAATTCATGATGATCTATTTTGGATTGGTGATGTCCCTGTCCGTATCACCGCAGACCTAATCCATTAGTTGACTGGACTTCCAATGACTAGACCATTATTTCCCACTGGTAAAGATGTTAAGAAGCAGATTGAGAAAGTTTGTTTGTCAAGAAGTGATAGGTGTGGTATGACAGTAGACCCCATCAAGGAGGATGACATAAAAATTATGACAATGATACTTGGTTACAAGTTCCAGAAAGAAAGTAGGTTGAATAGTGTATCTACAACAACAATACTTGCAACAATCAGAATAGTAAAGGATAACTCTCAGTACAACCTTTGTGAGATCTTGCATGATCAGTTGATTGAAAACATCAGAATCATCAAGCATGAAAGAAGCAAGACATTCAGGTTTGGATCACTAATCATCTATTTGTATCATCATATAGTAGGTAAGGTTGCAGATCTCTATTATGACTCAAATATCTCTCAAAGCCACAGTAGAAAGCAGTGTAAGAGATAAAATAGATATGGACATAAAGATATTTAGGGTAAAAATGCAATGCAGGTACAGACTATCTGAGAAGATAGTTGACAAGTACAGGGATACAATTTGTTTTATGGTTGAAATAGATTGTACATGCATGGAGGCTATTGATCCTAGAACTAAGTGGATTCATCCACTAGGATATGAAGTTGAAGACCATGTGCTTGATGGATATGCGCAGGTCCTATTGTCAGCACCTAAAGACCCCAATGAACCTAGATGAGGAACATACAGAGAAAAGACTGATGAAGTGGACATTGAACTGAAACTTGCTGTTAATAAAAGGAAAGCATCCAGAACTACATCAAACATACTGAAAGCTCATGTAGTCACTCGAGAAGATTTGAATAAGGCTAAAGAAGCCAAAGTTGCTAAAGTTAAAATTGAGAAGACTAATGAAACTCAGAAGAAGAGGCAGAAGAAAAATGAGGAGAGTACATCTGCGCCCGCTACCACCATTGACTTGGATACTTATCCACCTTCTGTTCCTAGCAAGAAACCCAAAGGAAGGAAGCAAGCTACCATAGGTCATCCATCTTCAAGAACCACAAGGAGCACTACAAAGAATACACAAGCACCTCCTGAGGTAGGTTTCAGACCAAGCTTGAGCATATTGAAGAATAGGATTATAAATGAAGGTAGACTAGATACACTTTCAAAAGTCTATGACAAATATACAGAAGTTGATAAGACAGAGATAAATTACATGGTCATATCTCATATGATCAAGTTCAAGAAATCAATTCTTGAACTTAAGATAGTGATACCAGATAACTTATGGAATGTATTGGAAATTATGAAAAGACATGCTATTGAGGAAGACATGAAGATTAGAGAAGAAACCTTGGATACTCTTCTCCATATTTTTTCACATGATGAGAAGGCTATTTTACTAGATCTTGTAAAGCCTCATCTTCGTAGTAAGACAAGAACTCTGCAGATAATGAACAAAGAGTATGAGCAGGTTGGTAAGGAGACTAAAAAGGCATTTTCCCAAGTCTTTATAGACAGACACATGTATCCACCAACGACGCCTATAGAAAAAGCCACTCCATAGCCTCCCAAAAGGGATACAACTCCAAAAATTCAGATTGTGCCCATGATAGGTCCACAGGTCTCTGCGCCCATAGTAACAATAACTTTTGAGACAACTAAAGATACAGAAGATACTATAATAGTTGACAATGTCAAGATATCTATGACAGCTTCAGATAATGAAATGGATAAAGTAGATGAAGCCTTTGATAGCACCAAGGACATGAATAATGATAATACATCTTTACAACATAATGAAGTTCCTTTGATTGATCCAATAGATTTGGATAAGGAAAAGGACACTCAAGTTGATGAGTCACCAGTCAAAGAGGTACATATCAAAATTGAATGTGTAGAAACAAGTCAGAATACTATTTTTTCACCATCCACCTCATTGTTGTCAAGGTTAACTCCTGACTCAACAAGTTTTGACACATGGGAAGAAGAAGACCTCATTAAAATCAGCGTCCTTTCCATGGAAAAGGAAAAGGAGAAACATGTGATGAGGAAACCACGCTTTATTGAATCAATAAACATTCTGAATGAGTTAGTTCCTGTTGATAAGAAAGTTGTAAAAGTTCAAACTATTGAACATGTGGACAGTGTACTAACCAACTTCAAGTCACACTTCACCAGCTTAGTAGAGTCAGCTACTAAGATTGCAGAAGATGAGTATAAGAAGGCAAATATTGAAATAAGCAAGATAAGAGTTAGACAAAATCAGTTGAGAAATGCACTTGCACCTTCATTAGCAGTTCTTATTGAGAACATCAAATAGTTAGATGACACAATGCAGACTTATGATCAAGGTCCTTGCTTGGATCTCGTGAAAATGTAGAAGTTAACATATGCTTTATGCCCGCACCTCCAAACAGTGGATGCAATGAAAACATTTTGGCAGAAAGAGATTCAGTCTCTTCGAGTTGTGTACCCTGATGTATATATGGAGTAAATATGAAGACTTATAGTTTTTTGCACACCTTTGTCATTAATGTCAAAGGGGGAGTAGTATAGAATGTGTATATGAAGAGTAGTATATATGTATATATCATTAAGTCATGATATACAGTCAGTTTGGAATGAAGTCATTTTGAGTAACTTAGCCACATTCCTTTGTTGCCATAAATGACAAAGGGGGAGATTGTTGGAAAGTTGACTTCCTGAGGAAGCATGACTTATTTTGTGTTGTCAATCATGGCAAAAAAGTCATACTAAGTTTCTGTCAAAGATAACTTAGAAGATAAAATGACTAAGTACAGAAAATAGGACAGACAGAGAGATACAAAAATCAGCACATTAGCGCGCATGTTAGAGACCACACTAGATCAGGCGTTCTTAGATATATACTCTATGGTGTGTGTATATGCTATATCCAAACACACAAGGTACAGAACATAAGTATGGAAAAGATACAGATAGATTAGTACACTGCAGTCCAGGAAACAATCGAGAATATAGAGCATAGAAGCCGACTACTATTTTGATCAGCGTGTATTATTTTGTGATACTAAGGCTAAGCACCTTTAGTTATAAGTTTTTTATGATGTAATTAATGTTATTGTAAACACACTTGAGCCAAATTGTTCAGAAGCATTGTATATTTTGTTAAGAGGCTGACTAAGTGTTATGTTTTGGGTCGCGCCTATTCGTTTGTAAAGATATAAGTGTGTAATGTATTGTTATGTTACAGTGGGCAAGAGAAGTCAATTATTATGTAAGAAGAAGTTACAAAGAGATAGTATAATGAAGTCAGAAGATGATATATCTATTTAAAGGAGTAAGAGCATCCACGCCCACACAGAACTGATCAGACAAAAGTGTCACTACAACAGTTCATTTTTGATAAAGTGCATATCAACATTCAGAGGGTTGTAGCCTTCATATTATTTGGGCAGTGAGCCTAGGAAGTGAGCCACCACCCCTAATAGGGTTATTGTAAAAGACTCCTAACAGGGTCTGACCTTAACGAGGTCATTGTACTCAATTTGTAAAGACTGCTTCTAACAGGGCAAAGGAAATTTAACAGGTTCATTATACCTAGTACAATATTTATGGGTACTAATCCCCACCGGAGTTTTCCTCTAATCAAGGTTCTCTGTAATCATATCTTGTGTTATGTGTTCTTGTGTTATGATTCTTAGAATGCACATTTGATATATGTTTAATTGGCTGAAATATAATTAATTGATAAACACTGATTCACCCCCCCTCTCAGTGTTTCTAACATCTTGTTGATAAGATCTCTTCCTCTTTGAGGATATTTTTTCCATAAGTGACATATTCATTTCACGATTATCTATGTTCTTGGATGAAAGGGTTAAGGCTCTTTGCTAAGAATATGGTATACATTGTTGTTTAGCTAGATATCTCCTTACCTTGTGAAGTAGGTATTCTCTTTTCTCTTCCTTATCCTGCCTAGTAGGTAGTAATGATAAGGAGGGGGGAATATATAGGGTCTCCCTTGTACTATAGTTTACATTTATATACATTTTTCAGCATGCTAAATCCTTGGAAGGTAACACACAAAAGTTGCTAAATCCTAAAGAGACGCATTTTTACTTTTATATTTGCTAAATCCTTGGAAGGTAACGCACACAAGTTGCTAAATCCTGAAAAGATACGCACCCTTTTTATTTTTTACAATATGCTAAATCCTCAAAAGGTAATGCACATAAGTTGCTAAATCCTGAATGGACACGCATTTTATATTCCATAGTGATACAAGAATGTTGATCTATGGATATTTTCAAAAGCCGTCAGAAGACGCATTTACAATTACAAGGATAGTTTATGGGTGAACCTGTTGGGGGCTCTCCCTCCTTGGTGATTCATAATAAGGTGGGAATATTACTAGGCGAGGTAATCACTATCTCTTTTCTCTCTTTTTCTTTCATGCTAGTAGGATTAGATCATGAAGCTATGTTACCTATGGTGTTGTTCTTGTCTTACTTATGTAGTCATGTATGTTTTCTATGATTGATTACTCTTTATATTCCATATCTTTATGTATGTATGTTGAGTTATAATCCTTGGTTTTGGGGCTAATATCCCTGACTTAGTGGTATTCTACCTCATTGCAATCCACTAGGATTCTTTTCCTCTAAACTTTATCGTGAGCACATTCAATTTTTGTACTCCCGCTAAAGTGGGGGCTTAATGTATCATCTTAAAATGGAAGTACTTCCATGTTAAGAGAATTTATCCTTCTTTAGGGGATGTTCTTTGACCTCCATCATATCATCCTCCTGTTTCTGCATCATCTCATGCTTCTGTGCTGGTTCAGGACCCTGATTGGGCCTCTCCGGGCACCTCCTACCCCACCTAGCATATTTTCCAGGGGTTCTAACCCCCTGGGTCATGGTCAACCTTGACCTTGACCTTGTTTAGGGTCAACCTTGAACCTGACCTGGGTCCCCCTTTCAAATCAGGAAACTTGTCGGCTGTCGGGGCTCATAAAAAATTTAGTTTTCCCGCTTTCGGGTCGACTATTTTGGGTTCCGAAGCATTGAATCCTAAATTATATTTAATATAAATCCTTTTCTAGGGGCATGGGTCTAATTAGAATTTAATTATCCTATGTTTTCCTCCTTAGAATATTGTGCCCTAATTTCATATAAAAGGAAGCATTTCTCTATCATTTCCTCTAAGTCTTCTAAGTGCAAAAAAGCTCTAATCAAGATTTTGTCAAGAAGCAAAAAGTTCAAGCATCCATTTCAAAGCTTTCAAGGTGTTCAAGTCTTCTTCTCAAGCATTCAAGTTCTCCATTGAAGATCAAGGATTCAAGCTCTCAAGCCTTTGAAGGGATTAGGTGCAAACATTCAAGATTCATCATTCAAACCCTAGATCTAG
>MU225905.1:2890423-2903942 GCA_018584345.1 Thuja plicata
ACTTACATTTGAATTGCAATTACATATCCATTGAATATCATAGCTTCATTGTTAGATTCAATTCTACTACTTGCTAGCATTCTGTACTTTATTGATTTCAAGGTTAATTCCTAAATCAGGGTTTGACCAAGGCAAAACCCTCCCCCACAACAAACAAACCTCTTTTTCTTATAGGTACAGGTTTAGAATAGTTGATTTGAGACCAGATCTAGATACCCTTTTTGGTTTTCTTTCGAATGACGTGAACAGATTTTCTATCAAACCTGTGCACGTTAGGGTTGACATCATTGGGTCAGGGTTGACATTTGTGGGTCAAGGTTGACTGTTTTCAAAAGATGACATCAGAATGGAAAAATATTTCTAGGTTTTGTTCATCTCTGTGTTCCAGTTTGGGATCAACTGTTAGTTTTTCCAGAAATAGTCCACAGACCTCATAAAATAGCATTCTTTGATCTACAATATTTCAAGATTAGTGCATTTCTTCTATTTCTCTAATTACTGTCATATATCATTTCCATACTTATAATTAATATAATTTAAGGTATCTCCTTTGTTATTTTCCTTTCCAAATAGTTGATTCATTTGTGCATTAGCCCTTCCTTGGGGTTGATCAAATTGGATCTCCCATTTGTGCATTTGAGGATAAAAAGGAACATCTTATCTTCTCCTTAATCACAATTGAAATACTTAATCAATACAATTCAATTAAGATTAATGGATTCAATACATTCTAGGCAACTTAAAGGACAATTTACACATCAACACCTTACATTTCAAGATAATCAACAATCAATCATTCTGAGTACATTATACATTCTTAATAAACATATCTCTATTTAAATCCCCTTTACATGTTTACAATGCACCACACACAACCAACATTTTTATATTGTACATGGTTTTCTTGGTGCGTAAACCTATCTTTTAATTCCATAATCATGATATAAGTTAGTGAATTACTCTGAAATAAATTCTCCTCATCTATCTGATCTTAAGCATTTCAATTCCTTACCACTTTATTTTTCTACATAGCCTTATACCATTTAAACATCTTGACTTCTTATGATTTATCTTTTAAGAACATAACTGTCATCATTCTAGAATAATCATCTACAAAGAGAATGAAATATCTATCACCATAGTAACTCTTTTTCCTCATGGGTCCACATAAATCAGTATGGACTAATTCTAGAATTGCATTAGATGTATGGGCTTTACTCTTGAAACTAGACTTTGTCATTTTACCTTTTTGACAATTCTTGCACATGATATGTTCAAGCTTTGACATGTTCGGTAAGCCTCTTACTTTATTTTATTACTTATCTTTATCATGTTGTCAAAATTCACATGGCATAGTATTTTATGCCACAACCATATGTATTCATTTCTAGCCATTAAACAAGTGGTGTTAATATCATCAAGATAGAAAAGGTTACCTTTTGTCTGTTCACCAGTTCTGATCAACCTTCCTGATTCATTGAAGATCTTTGCCTTCTTATTTTCAAATGCTACACAGTGACCTGTGTTATTCAGCTGTGAAACACTTCAATTGATTATAATTAAGTCCTTTTACCCAGTAAGCATTTTTACATTTGATAAGGTTATTCAACATTATGGTTCCTTTACCTTCAACTCGACAAGGTGTGTCATTACCCATTCTTACTGATCCACCATTATAGTATTCAAAAGTTTCAAACTTTTTTTTATCATCGATCATGTGGTGAGTGCAACCACTATCTATAATCTAGACATCATTCTTACTAATCTTAGATATGAGTGCAGTCTCTACATACCTTTCTTCTTCATCTGAATCATCCTTCATGCTACAAATACCATCTCAATATCTTCATTAGATTTGGTGTCAGTATCATCAGCTATGTAACAAGCTTTCTTTCCTTTGTCCTTGTAGTCTTGGGTATCTCTTCTGTCAAAATTTCAGCTGCTTTGGTAATCTCTGTTATCACCTCGGTCAAACTTATTTTTATATGTTTTGTCATTACTTATGTCATATTTTCTTCTATTAGGACATCTTGCAGCAAAGTGTCCAACCTATTTAAAATTAAAACTTACAAGTGGTATTTACCTCTATATCTACCTTTGCCTCTCTGCAATCTTTTTTCCATTAATGCTTCAATCTCATCAAGTCCTTGGTCATCACTATCACTTTCACTATCATTCCTCATAGTGTGTTTATGACTTGACTTACTTATTTTCAAAGAAGATTTGAATGCAAATTCTATAGATGGTAAGACACTATTATCAAAGTTATTCATCTCAAATGAAATTAGTCTACCAATTAGACTATCTAGGGTAACAGTATTGTTTTCTACTGCTCTCATTTCTTGTATAACAGATACTCTAATAGCATATACATGAAGTAAGGTTCTTAGGATTTTACTTACCACTGTTTCTTCTTCAAGTACACCTCCAAATCCTTGGATAGCATTGACTACCTCTTTGATTCTGCAACTATACTGAGTGATATTTTCTCCTTCTTTCATCCTTAGGTCATCAAACCTCCCTATTAGGATTTTTTCCTTGGCTCTTAGTATATTAGCATCTCCTCCATGTACTAGCTTCAATTTATCCCACATTTTCTTTGCAGAGGTGCAAGTTTTGACATCTTCAAACTCAACATCAGAGAGTGAGGAAGCAAGCTCTATCACCATGCAATTATGCTCATGCTTTTCTCTCAATTTCTCAAGTGTGTGAGGTCTTGTAGGCAACACATATTCAGTATCTAGGTGTTGAGTAACATCATTACCAATACCTGATAGGTGGAGTCTTATTCTACTTTTCCATGATGCAAAGTTGTCTTTATTCAACTTGGGCACATCTCATTTGTTCATCTTGTGATATATTGCTTGATCTATTAAAATTCCTTTCTAAGCACACAAGCTCTGATACCAATTGTTAGAATAACTAAGACGGGGGGTGAATTAGTGGCCTCAAACAATTTCCAATAAATCAACCCAAAAACTTAGTACCAAAATATTAAGCCTCTAGTTATCTTCAGTCCTACAAGATGAATACCTTCAAACAATCTTAACAAATATCTACTACTGAGAGTTCACTGTTAAACCTTATTCTTACTGTTTACCAATTAGTAGTCTTTCATTTTGCTGAAATACAGTAAATTACTTAGTGTATATCGATCAATCTAGATTAGTTATGTGTAATGAAAAACACTAAAGTAATAACTCATAAACACATTGACACATGAATTTTTAATGTGGAAACCCTGTTAAGGGAAAAACCACTTGGGACCGGTAACCCAAAATTTTTACTCTTCTAAAGTGAGCTCGGTGAAGAGCCAACCCTGTTAAAGGTTACAAACACACTGTTAGGTGTGAACTTGTTAGAGGATTTAAATAGAATAGTTTTTCACTTGATATCTGACATTTGTATGCTACCATCTATGATCAAACCCAGTGTAGTTTGTCAATTGGTATTTGACATCTCATGTCATATTTATGGTCAAAAGTTTTGATACTCCTTGGGATGTATCTCAATATAGAAAGGATTATTAATTCTTGCTCAGTTAAGAGACTTTCTGAATCAATGATTAAACTGAAACAATAAATGATCTATTCACATATGCAACTATACTTTGCAGATTTTTAGATCTATTGTAAGCTCATAAAACCTTTCTAATCAATGTCTCCTTTCAATACCTTTGCTCCACTTCTTTCTTCTCAGTGATGTTGTGCTTCTCTATTGCTCAGTGTCTGCAGAATTAGCTCTGTTCTTCAACTTGATCGATCAGGTCTGATTGAAGTTGTTCTTCATCAGTTTCTCTTCAACATCTTCTTTCTCTATTCACCCCTAATTCATAATGAATTAGATTGTCTCTTTATAGACATGATATCACTGTTTCTAAGTTCTTGACTTTCTTTCTCTTGCCATGATCCACAATTCTAGCCAATATTCCTTTAAAGCTTTTACTCATATTTTATCTCATAGATATCTTCTTGCCAACTGTAATAAAACAACTTTAAATCTTTCTCTTATCTCCAACTTTAACTTGTCGATGAAAACATGTTAACAACCAGTTAACTTTATCTTTATCTCTTTCCAGCTAAGTGTTTTTTCATTTCTCAAATTTAGTTCTTTTCTATGTTTTGAATCTTTGTTATCTTCGGTCAACACTTTAGTTCTCCTTGGGCATCTCTGTCGGGCATCACTGTGAAGTTCTGCTTGTCGGTAATTCTTGTGATTCTACTGTTCGGTAATGCTTGTCAGGTTTCTTGCTCAGGTAACACTGTGACTTTCCTTTTGGGTTTCTCTGTTCATCGGGGTGCACTTCCCATTGATGTTTGTAGCCACTTAGTGAATACTAATATTTTATGCATTACTGAAAGCATAATATTTATCTCTCTGATTCTCTGAAGTATTTGACACTTTGTATATAACCAATTAGATTATATCAAGTTGACATCAATGACAATACAATACATTAATTGATTTAATGTCTTGCATTAAATTTTGGTAGCTTGGTGATCATCAACTTAACATCTTCAAACATTCAATCAATTATAGGTCATCACTTCCTTGTTGTAATTGGATTGTGTGATATATATGCTTGCATCCTTTTGAAGAATTTGTAGATCAAGAAAGAATTTGATCTCCCCAAATATTGACATCTCAATCTCTTTGCTCATTTCATTAGAAAAATATTTACATAACATATAATTACCCCCAAATATGATATCATCAACAAATATTTCAGCAATCAAGATTTTATCATCAATATCTTCTTTTAAATACAAATTGCTATTTTCACTTGTCCTTACAAATCCAATACTTATGATATAGGAGTGAAGTCTTTCATACATGGCTCTCGGTGCTTGTTTTAATCCATAGAAGGCTTTGTGTAGTCTACAAAACATGTTTCTCTTGTTAGGATCAACAAACCCTTCTACTTGTTCCATGTATACCTCTTCTTCTAGTATCCCATTTAGGAATGCAGATTTGACATCCATTTGGTATACCTTGAATCCTTTGAATGAAACATAAGAAAGTATAATTCTTACTCCTTCTAGTCTAGAAATGGGTGCAAAGGTTTCTCCATATTCAATACCTTCTTCTTTTGCATACCCCTTGCATACTAATCTTTCTTTGTTCCTTGTGTCTTCGCCTTTATCATTCAGCTTGTTTTTGAATATCCATTTGGTACCAATGCCATTCTTGTCATATGGTCTAGGTACTAATGTCCATGTTCTATTCTTCTCAATTTGTTCTATTTCCTCATTCATAACACTGACCCATTCTTCATTTTCAAGTGTAGTACTAACAAATTTAGGTTCAGAATCACAAATTAAACATCTAGTGTTCAGTGACTTACTTCTTGTTCTCATTCCAACATTTTTGTCTCCTATGATATGATTCTGTGGATGGTGTCTTCTAACATACTTGGAAAGTATCGATTTAGCTCTTTTTTCATCATTATGATCATCATCTTGACCTTCATTCTAATCTCCATTGATCAGAACATCATTTTGAGAAATTTTCTAATTTTTGGTAATTGCAGCCTGATACTCGGGTGCATTGTTCTGTTGCTCGTGAGCGATACACTGTTGCTCGGGTAGAGTGATGCAAGATCTAGGGTATGATAAGGAAAGTTAGACACTAGGTCCTTCCTACTCTCCCCAAGGGGTATTCACACACACAACCCTCTCCAACTAGGTCTTACACCTTTAAAAAAGTTCACAACACAATCACTCCACTCCTTACAACATCTTGACAAAGGTTCACTACTAGATTCAAGATGTGCAATGTAGTTCAACAATCCATACTTATGCAATCAACATCCAAATATTAATTCATAAGACCCTAAGTGACAATCAGAGTTGTAGGGGTTATGCAAAGTTTACAAGGGCCTTCTTAAGCCTAACAAGATATGTTCCTACCATTTAGAAAGTCTAGGGTATCCTTGAAATGTGTGTTCCACAATCAAGCCTTCAATTCCTTGTAGCCCTGCACAGAGGGTTTATTGGACATAACTTCAATACTTCACACTGGACCCAAGGATCTAAACACAAATTTGAGTACCCTCTATTGAGTAATAACAATCCCTAAATCCAAGGGTTCTGAAGTGGAAAGGAAATGGCTTGAACAACACATAACCAGACATGCCTAATTGATAATAGGTCTCCATTTACAAAGGAAGTACCCCAAATTCTTAAGGGAAGATGAAATTAAGGTTTGGAATGCACTAGGATGATCCCAAACTCCTCCATCCCCAATTAAAAGGTCTGAATTGAAACCCCAATCTCATGGAAGTCACTGCTGCACTATTCTGGTTGTTGGTCGCCACATAGAGATGCCGACCATTCTTTACTCAAAACATGCTCCAACCCTAATTTACCTGCAAATAAACTTATAAATCATGTAGAAAACATATGGACCTCTCATTCCACCAAGGATTAGAATTTTCCAAGTGTGGACATGAGAGGAAAACCAAATTTGGTGAGTAAACCCTAGTTTTGGAGGGTTTCAGACCAATGAACAAAGAAAATGCTCTAACTTACAAACCGGAGATCATCAAGACCCCAAAACAAAATAAAATTAAATCTGATTCACTACTTCTTACTTCCCAATTGGTTTCATGTCCTGGTTTGTCTTTACAGGGCCGTACCCAAAGTTGCAAGCCGACTGTTTACAGGAAAATCAGTTATTTTATTAATTCAAAGAGAAAAATTACATCATGAATGCTTTCCACCCACTTGAAAGGGCTATGAAATATTTCCCCAATGGTTACATCCATATTTCAAACTATATTTCCATTGGGGAAGTCATTTAGACTTCAAAACTAAAAGATGCAAAATGTTGTCAAAGTTGCTTGACAACTTTTGACAACATTTTGAAAAGTTGCACAAAAGATGCAATCATATTGCAGAAATTGAACTTAATGTTCCTAACATACTTAAAACATCCTAAGAACATAAAATTACCAAATCCTAGGTTCTAGACCCTTTGACCAATGATTGACCAAGTGGCTTATGAATGCCAAACTTGGATCCAGGCCTTTGGGTCAATGAACTAAAATTGATACCCTAAGGACTTGGGCATCCTCAAGACCCCATAGGAGTCTCATCTTGATGAGGTATTCATGTTTTTGTAGTGGGTGCTCCTACACCATACTCCCCATGAATTTTATAACTCAAGTTCCCACTTGAATAAAGTTGATCAATGGAAGTGCCATGTTGTTTGATCTGGTCTTCAGTCATCCATTTAGCATCAATATTTGGGAGGCCTTTCCACTTAAAAAGGTACTGCATATATATTTTCAACCTGGTCTGCCTGAGGACTTTGGATTCTAAGATTTTCTCCAATTACACTGATTGGATAGGAGGTAGATTGAGCATGACATCTAAAGTATCTGAAGGACCCAAGTTGTTAGAAGTACCTACATCATCACAATCTACATCACCTTTATAAGAGGTTAGATCAACAATGTTAAAAATTGGAGAAATAAACAAAGTAGGGGGAAGAGTTATTTCATTAGAATTTTCTCCCATTTTGTGCAAGATTGTGCATGGGCCAACTCTCTTCATGTGGAGTTTGGAATATATTCCTTTTGGTAACCTCTCTTTCCCAAGGTATGACGAAACCTTGTCCCCAATCTAGAAATGAACTTCTTTCCTCTTTTTATCTGCCTGCTCTTTGTACTTTTGGGTTTTCTATAGTAGTTTGGTTTTTACTTCATGTTGAAATTGGGCAATGAGTTCTGCCAGTTCTTCTCCCTGAGCACTGATCTTAACTTCTGAAGGTAGATCTATCAGATCCAATGGGCCTCTTGGGTGCAACCCATAAATTGTGTGGAAGGGTGTTTTTCCAATGGATCTATTTAGAGAATCATTAAATGCAAACTCTTCTTGTGGGAGGATGATATAACAAATCTGATTATGCTGCTTGGTTAAACATTTGAGAAGGTTCCCCAATGACCTATTCACCACTTCTGTTTGGCCATCAGTTTGTGGGTGATAGGCAGAGCTATAGGTTAAGTTTGTTCCCAATTTTTTGTGGGGTGTTCGCCAAAAATGTCCTTGGAACTTAACATCCTTTTCCGAGACTATTATCTTTAGTAGTCCATGGATCCTAACAACTTCTTTGAAGAAGAGTTGAGCAATGTGGGAGGCATCATTTGTGCTGTTGCAAGGGACAAAATGCACCATCTTACTGAACCTGTCTACAATCACAAAGACACTATCAAAACCCTATTTTCTCCTAGGAAGGCCCATTACAAAATCCATGGAGATTGACTCCCAAGGCCTATTATAAATTGGAAATGGTTGGTATAATCCCTGATTAGTGGATACACCCTTAGCTTGCTAACATATAGTGCATGATTCCAAAAATTTCTTAATATCATTAGCCATCTTAGGCCAAAAGAAACTCCTCTTGATCTAGTCTGTGGTTTTATCTATGCAAAAGTGACCACCCATGCCACCACAATGTTTTTATTTGATGATGTTTAGTCTCATAGAACACCTAGGTATGCAAAGTTGGGAACCCTTGAACAAAAGGTCATTCTGAATGAGAAATTCAGAGAACTCAGTGTGATATTTGCCTACAAGTTGAGAACACACCTTGAATGCCTCTCCAAAATCTAGATCATGTTCATACAGATGCTTCAAAGCATCAATCCCAATGCTTTGTATTTGCACTTCTTCAACCAAAACAACTCTTCTATTGAGGGCATCAACAACCTTGTTTTCTTGACCTTTCTTGTGCTTCAATGTGAATGTGTATGCCTGCAATTGTTCCATCCACTTTATATGCTTTACACTTAGTTTTCCCTGAGAATTTAGAAAACTTAATGCATGGTTGTCAGTATAGACAACAAATTCTTTTGGTAAAAGGTAGTGTCTCCATTTTTTAAGAGCCTGCACTACTGCATACATTTCAAGGCCATATGTTGAGTATCTTTTCTTAGCATCATTTAGCTTTTCAGAGAAGAAAGATATAGGCTTCCCCTATTGGCTTTGGACAGCTCCAATGGCTAGGTTACTATCATATGTATCCACAGTTAACACCTTCCTAAAATCAGGTAAGGTCTAGATAGGATATTGAGCAACCTTGTTCTTCAAGTAATCAAAAGCATTGTTAGCATCATTTGTCCAAGAAAACTTAGTTTTCTTACCACCCTTGATGGTATCTAGCATAGGGGCACATACACAACTGAATTTATTTATAAAATTTCTATAAAAGGTAGAAAGACCATGAAATCTCCTTACCTTACCTTGATTTCTTGGAGTGGGCCAATTGACAATGGCCTTCACCTTACTAGGATCCATTTTTAATGTTCCCTTTGAGATAAAAAACCCCAAAAAGGTAAGTTCCCTTTGCATGAAGGTACATTTCTCCAAGTTGATGATGAGCTTGTGGTATTGAAGTCTCTTTATCACTTTTTCCAAATGGTTTAGGCATTCTTCCCTGCTGCTGCTAAAAATCAATATATCATCCAGGTAGATGACAAAAAATTCACCAATGTAATCAATGAAAATTTCATTCACGAGCCTCATGAATGTACTTTGGGAATTTATTACCCCAAATGGAATTACAAGCCATTCAAATAACCCCTTAGTGGTCTTAAATGCAATTTTCCATTCGTCTCCTGGCCTGATTCTTATTTGATGGTAAATTGAATTTAAGTCTATTTTGGAAAAGTAGCAAGTAGTCCCAAGTTGATCAAGAAGATCTTCAATTCTTGGAATGAGGAATCTATAACTAATTTTTATTTTTTTTATATCCCTACTATCAGTGCACATCCTCCATGTTCCATCCTTTTTAGGTGCCAAAACAGAAGGAACTGCACAAGGACTGAGACTTTTCCGAAATAGGCCCTTGGCTAGCATTTCTTGGACTTGTCTAGCAATCTTTGCATTTTGATTGGGAGTCATCTTATATGGTGCCTTTTTTGGTAATGATGAGCCTGGTATGAGATCAATTTGATGAGTGATATCTCTAAGGGGTGGGAGGGAAGAGGCTAGATCATTTGTTATAACATCACTATTTTTGTTCAGCAACTCCTTGACCTCTACTGGTATGGGTGCTATCTTATCAGATTCTTCCTTCTCCTTAGGCTTCATGATCAGTATGAAACTTTCCTCCTCTAATTCTTTCAATGTTTTTACCATTTCTTTTTCCCCTTTCACAATTATAGTGAGTTCCTTCTCTGATTTTTGACCAGGCAGTGGCTTCATAGTAAAGGTTCTTCCATCCCTAATGATAGTGTAGGTGTTTTTCCTATAGATATAGGTGGCATCCATTTCATATTACCATGGTCTCCCAAGTAGAAGATGGAAATAATCCATCTCTACAACATCACACAAAACTTTAGCTTTGAAATCCCCTAAAGAAAATTCTACCATAGCCTGTTCAGTGAGTAGTGTTTGTTGTCCTTTAGTGAGCCAAGAAATATTATAAGGGAAAGGATGTGGTGTTTTATTTAATTATAAATTTTGTACCATTTCCTTAGAAATAAAATTCTCTATTGAACCAGAGTCTATTAACAAGTTACATACCTTTCGTTGGCATCTGATCCTTGTTTTGAAAAGGTTCTTCCTTTGGGGTGGCTCTTGAGTGTGTGGTACTTGCAAGAAGGCTTGTCTCATCATTAGGACTATCCCTTCTTCAACTTCAATTTATTGGTTGTCTTCTTGGACCAACTGTTCTCTTCTCTCACCTTGGTTATTATTCCCCCTCTCAGGGAATCTCCTTGCATGGTGGCCTAACTGATTGTAGTTGAAACACCTTAGGGGTTCATTTTTTCTTCCCCTACCTCTGCCAAAAGGTCTCCTACCTCTATAGCCTCCTTTATTACTTAAATCTCCTTGGTCTCTTCCTCCTTGATTCTACTCCATGGGTCTATCATTTCTTGACTGTCCTCTACCCCATGTATTTCCTCTTCCTTTGAAATTTTTGTTGGGATTGTTGTTACCTCTACCCATAGAACTTTGATATTGTCTTCTCTTGAATTTGTCTTCAAATTTTAGTGCTAATTGTAAGCACTATTGGACTGTGGTTGGAGAGCACAAACTCAACTCATCCTAGATATTTATCCTCAATCCTTGCATGTATCTTTCAAGCTTGACACTTTCTGGCTCTACCAATTTGGATTTCATGGAGAGCTTTCAAAATTCTTCAGTGTAGCCTGAGACATCCATTTATTTTTGCCTCAAACTCTGTCTTTTCTTATAAAGTTGCACTTCATAATCTTCTGGCACATAAGCCTCCTTCACTAAGGCCATCATCTTCTTCCATGTGCCCATTGGATTCTTATCCATCTTCACCCTCTCTGCTTGAATGAAGTTCCACCAAGTTAGGGTTGACCCCTTTAACTTGGACTTTGAAATTATCACCTTCTGGTGTTCTGGTATCTCCTCACAATCAAAGAAAATAGTGAGTTTATCCATCCAGTCAATGACTTCTTCAGCATACATATTTCCATTGTAGATAGGTAGATCAAGCTTAGTTTCCATGGTTCTACTCTCCATAGACTTCAAAGTCTTCACCAGTACCCTCTGATCTGCAAGGATCTCCTCTTCCTCCTGTAAAGGGGATTCTTCATCACTCCCCTCCTCTTCCATTCCAGAGTTACCACCACTATTCTTGACTTATTCCTTAAGCCTTTCCATCTCTTGCCTCATCTATTTTCTCTCTACATTATGCTCCTTTACTACTCTCAGTAGTTCTGCATTAGTCATCCTATTTGGAAGTTTAGTTTCTTCACCACCATCTGACATGGTTGCAACTTGAATCAATCCAAAGATTCTTAAGCTGCTCTGATACCACTTGATGCAAGATCTAGGGTATGATAAGGAAAGTGAGACAGTAGGTCCTTCCTACTCTCCCTAAGGGGTCTTCACACACACAACCCTCTCCACCTAGGTCTTACACCTTTACAAAATTTCACAACACAATCACACCACTCCTTACAACATCTTGACAAAGGTTCACTACTAGATTCAAGATGTGCAATGTAGTTCAACAATCCATACTTATGCAATCAACATCCAAATATTAATTCATAAGACCCTAAGAGACAACCAAAGTTATAGGGGTTAAGCCAAGTTTACAAAGGACTTCTTAAGCCTAACAAGACATGTTCCTACCATTTAGAAAGTCTAGGGTATTGTTGAGATGTGTGTTCCACAATCAAGCCTTCAATTCCTTGTAGCCCTGCACAGAGGGTTTATTGGACATAACTTCAATACTTCACATTGGACCTAGGGAACTAAACATAGTTTTGAGTACCCTCTATTGATTACTAACAATATCTAAAGCCAATGGTTCTGAAGTGGAAAGGAAATGGATTGGACAACACATAACCAAACATGCCTAATTGATAATTAAGTCTCCATTTACAAAGGAAGTACCCAAAATTCTTAAGGGAAGATGAAATTAAGATTTGGAATACACTTGGGATGATCCCAAACTCCTCCAACCCCAATGAAAAGGTCTGAATCAACCCCAATCTTATGGAAGTCACTGATACACCATTCTGGTTGTTGGTCGCCACATAGAGATGTCGACCATTCTTTACTCAAAACATGATCCAACCCTGATTTCCCTGAAAATCAACTTAGAAATCATGTATACAACATATGGACCTCTCATTCCACCAAGGATAAAAAATTTCCAAGGGTGGACATGAGAGGAAAATGGAATTTGGTGAGTAAACCCTAGTTTTGGAGGGTTTCAGACTAGTGAACAAAGGAAATTATCTAACTTACAAACCAGAGATCATCAAGACCCCAAACCAAAATAAAATTAAAGGTGATTCACTACTTCTTACTTCCCAATTGGTTTCATGTCCTGGTTTATCCGTACAGGGCCGTACCCAAAGTTGCAAGCCGACTGTTTACAGGAAAATTAGTTATTTTATTAATTCAAAGAGAAAAATTACATCATGAATGCTTTCCACCCACTTTAAAGGGATATGAAATATTTACCCAATAGTTACAACCATATTTAAAACTATATGTCTATTGGGGAAGTTATTTAGACTTCAAAACTAAAAGATGTAAAATGTTGTCAAAGTTGCTTGACAACCTTTGACAACATTTTGAAAAGTTGCACAAAAGATGCAATATTATTGCAAAAATTGAACCTAATTTTCCTAACATACTTTAAAAATCCTAAGAACATAAAATTCTAAAATACTAGGTTCTAGGGACCCTTTGACCAATGGTTGACCAAGTGGCTTATGAATGCCAAACTTGGAACCATGCCTTAGAATTGGGTCAATGAAATAAAATTGATACCCTAAGGACTTGGGTATCCTCAAGACCCCCTTGGAGTCTCATCTTGATGAGGTATTCATGTTGTTGCAGTGGGTGCTTGTTAGAAATTAATCTTTACTTGCATTATGTAAGTAGGAGATTCCTATAGAATCCCTACACCTATTTTGTCCTCTTGTGAGGATAATTCATTTTATGTATCTTTTATTATCCCTTGGTTGTATTATTTAATTGGGATAAACCAAGGTATCCCTTAGATTCCTCCTTAAGAG
>MU225905.1:2932085-2961905 GCA_018584345.1 Thuja plicata
AAATAAACTGCAATAACCAAATATATATACTCAAATGTCTCATAAAATGCTACTAAATAATAATCATAGTCCATCATAAAATCCAAGGCGTCAAGCAATAGTCCTGTCAGTCTAACATAGAAAAATTATAGGGTGGGCATTACATAACACATCTGATCTCTTTAAGTAATTTAACCTAAGATAATTTTAACTATTAATAATGAGCATCTCGCATACAAGCATATAAGTCTATCAGGTGGTCCTTTTAGCATTAAGGTCCTAAACTATCTCTGACACATATGAAGATATAAAGGAACATATTTATGTAAATATTATTATTTCCCCTATTAAAATAATAAGTTATGGTGAGTTGTAAGAGGTTCGGTTTAAGCCACCATCTCGAGAAGGATCATTCTCGCATATAGCTCTTCCTAATTTCTAGTGAGCATAGCCAGGACTTGACAGGGTTGGAGGGGCATTACAAAAGTATAATCTATTGAGTGTTGCACAATTAAATAAAATAGGTCACGGATTGGAATTTCAACATGGAAGAGTGAAATTTTTTGGTAAGGAGGAAAATATGATTGCTACTAGAGAACAATCTAAATGTAATCTATTTTATCTTGATACTTCTATGAAGAGTTTCTTGTATGCTAAAGTTGAGGATGTTTGGCTATGGAACAAAAGGCTTTGTATTGTTAATTTGACAACTTGATCAAAGTGAGTAAAAAGAATAGAGTAAGAGGATTACCGAGATTAAAGAAACCTAAGAATGGTATGTGTAGTGAATGTCAAATGGGTAAGATTAATAAATATAGTTTTTCAAGCAAAACTTATGTTGTTGGAGATTTACTTCTGGCAGCTAGTTGATTGTATGTTTGTCATTGATGACAACATATAATATAAAATAGTGTTCTGTATGTACTTATCAGAATGATGATACCAAGCCTTGTGTGGTTATGTTCATGTGGTAGAAATGTTGTGGATTTTTTGTTCATACACGCAGACTCAGATATGAAGTTTCAGTTGTGTTGTGCAATTCTGTTTATGACAGTTACAGTTTCTGGAGTTTGTCTATACAGAGTCGACATATTGCATTAGTTCTTGAGTTGCACCTATCTTTGGGATATGCATGTGTATATTAAAGTTTAGTTATGAGTTGAAGACAGTTATCTAAAGGTGCTAAACATGTTTCAACAAGATTGCAAAGTTAGAGTTAATTTGGTGACGCCGACTTAGTGAAGCATCGCGTTTATTCAGTTTATATTGTGCGGTTGTAATTATGCTTGTGTGATTAGTAAAGCCAAAAAGGATTTTATGAAGAGTTTCTTAACGGGTCCCATGATCTCATACTTTGAGGAAGATACTTATAGTAGTTCATTTGTGGAATGCTAAGTGTGAATGATAAGAAAAGATACATGAAAAGTGAAGAGCAGAATATCAGATGTATTTTCTTCATCAAGGATCTATGTGAAGAAGTAGTGGAAGATTAAAATACATTGGAACTGATCAAGACAATAGGTCTATTATATATATTTCATCATTAGATATAGTGTATATCTGTTCTATAGAAGGTTGTAGCCTTCACCATTAAAGTAGTGAGCTTTTGGACAGTGAGTCCTCACCCTTAATCTAGTTATTTGTAAAAGACTTCTAATAGGGTTAGACCCTTAACCAGGTCACTATACTTATTGCATTGTAAAGAAAAACTCCTAACAGGGTTGCAAGATATTCTAACAGGGATTATTATAAACAAGTATAGTTCATTATGGGTGTTAATTCCCACTAGGGTTTTTACCATTTGGTTTTCTCGTAACCAAATTGTGGTGTTTTCTATTGTGTTATATGAATGTGCATTTACTTTATTGTATTATGAAGTTAAAAGAAAAGAATGTAATTAGCTGATAACTAATTCACCCCCCCTCTTAGTTATCCTTTGGGACTATTCTAACAATTGGTATCAGATCCAAGTGCCTTGAAGAGAAAGCCTAACAACTTAAGGTAGATTAGATGGCATACTTCAAAAAAGGGAGTCCTAAGTTTGATGGAGAAAATTATCTGGATTGGAACAACAAAATGATAACACATCTACAGTGTGTTGGTTTTGACATCTTTGAGATAGCCACACAAGAAGTTGTTATTCCCTCTCTAAAAGACCTATCAAGAGATGATGCTACTAGTAAACAAAAGGATACATTCACAACTAATGTAGTCGCCAAAGAAGCCCTTATAAGTGCACTATCTGACAGTGAATTTTCTGAGATCAAGAAAGTAGACAAGGCATACACAATATGGAAGTATTTAGAAGAAATGTTTGAAGGTGATGTTCAAGAAAAGAATGCACATAGGAAAACATGGAAAAAGAAATACAACAATCTTGAGATGTTACCTGAATAAAACATCAGAGCCTATAATCAGAGGATAAATGAAACAATTTCTGGAATCAGAAATAATGGAGGAGAAATATCAGAAGAAGATATAATGGACAAGCTGTTGACTACTTTAACAACATACTATGAGAACAAGATCGGTATTCTAAGGAAACCACGTAATTTTTACAAGACTTCAAGAGAGAGACTTTGATCAGTAAAATCTTTACATTTGAGATATCAAGATTGAAGATTGAACATAAAAGTGAAACAACCTTCAAAGCTTCAGTCCATGGTAATAAATCTCACATCTCTAGTAATAATGAGAAAGAAGAAGTTGATGAAGAACTAGAAGAAATTATAGCCATGATTACTAAAAGAGAAAAGAAAGGCAAATGAAAATATGAAGGACAACTTCCATTCAAATGTTTTTCATGCAACAAGATTGGTCAATTTGCATCCAAATGTCCTACAAGAGTAGAGAAATTCAGATTTGATTATAAACCTAAATACAGGAAGGAATGATATCATGCTAAAGAAGGTGTAACTGATGAAGATTTAGAAGAAGATGAAATTGGATTTGTTTCCCTTAAAGACATGGAAAAATTTCTTGAGGAAATGGACATTGAAGATGAAAAGGAAGCACAAGAGTTAGCCCTAATTTCCAAAGCAGACATCAGAATTGATTGGATCATTGACAATGGATGCTCTCATCACATGATAGGTGATAAAGACAGATTTGTTCATCTAGACAAGTACAAAGGTGGTATGGTTAGATTTGGAGATAACACTCCCAAACCTATCATAGGCAGAGGATCTATCACCCTAGATGAAAAGAATAAGACAAATGATGTTCTGTATGTTGATAGATTACATCACAACTTACTTAGTGTTGGACAACTACTTGACAAAGGTTATCATTTGGAATTCAAAGTCAACAAATGCATTATTAGAAACAAAGAAGGAGACATGATTGCATTAGGCTAAAAAATAAAAATCTAATATTTTTCAGCTCAATTTAGATGTAAGTTGTTTTGTTGCAAAAGTTGATGACAGTTGGTTATGGCACAAGAGACTCTGTCATATCAATTTTGATAATATAGTAAAGATAAGCAATGTCAAGGAAGTTAGAGATCTTCCAAGTATTGCAAGACTAGTTGACACAATGTGTAGGGAATGTGTTATGGGAAAGCATGTAAGGAGCTCTTTCAGAAGCAAGCAGAACTCAGCTGAAAACAAGTTAGACCTAGTACATACATATTTATGTGGTCCTACTCAAACAAGATCATACTATGAAGAAATGTGTTTCATTTTGTTTGTTGATGAACTTTCAAGGATGATGTGGGTTGCGTTCTTAAAAGAGAAGTCTGAAGCCTTTGAGAAGTTCAAAATATTCAAAGCCAAAGTGGAGAATGAATTTGGATAAAAACTAAAGTGTCTGAGATTAGATAGAGGAGGAGAATTCACCTCTAACCAGTTTTATGGCTATTGTGAAGAACATGGAATTAAAATATTGCTGAGTGCACCTAGAACCCCACAATACAATGGGATAGTAGAAAGAAGGATTAAGATCATACTTGATACAGTGCGCACTATGATGATTGAAGGAAAAGTTGTGCACACCTATTGGAGAGATACAGTCAATACAATAGTCTATACTATCAACATTCACAAATAAGGCTAGGTGTGGATAAGACACCTTATGAAATTTGGTTTGGTAATATACCCAGAGTAAAATACTTCAGAATATTTGGCAGCAATTGCTACATCAAGAGAGATGATGGTGTTGGTAAGTTTGATGCTAGAAGCGATGAAGGTATTTTCCTTGGTTACTTTGCTAAAAACAAAGCATACAAATGTTTTAACTTGAGATTGAAGAAGATAATTGAAAGTACTCATGTAAAGATCAATGAGAAGTTCATGGTTCAAGAAAGGTTCTATGAATATGCATCTATGATTGAGGATGAACCTAGGCCTAGCAGTAAAGACACTATTATTGAAGAAATGTTTGATTGTATTGATGTATCATGTAATTAACCTGAATCAAGCAAAGAAGTATCACAGATTATAGATGAGGATGTCACACCAAAAGTTTCAAAGTTCACATCTAGGTATCATTCAAAAGATGATATCATTGGAGATCAGAGCAACAATGTTTTGACTAGATCAAAAGCAAAAAGGTTAACGGTGGATGAAGAGGTATGTTCACTTTCACAGATTAAACCTTTAAATGTTGAAGATGCTTGCAAGGATTTTGATTGGCAGAAAGTAATGGAAGAAGAATTAGATCAAATAATAAAAAATGACACATGGGAATTGGTTCCTAGACCTAGTGACAAAAATGTGATTGGAACAAAGTGGGTATTCAGGAACAAGATGAATGAAGATGGTACATTGGTCAGAAACAAAGAAAGACTAGTGTGTAAAGGATATGCATAGAGGGAAGGGATAGATTACACTGACACATTTGCCCCTGTGAGAAGATTAGAAGCCATCAAGTTATTCTTGGCCTATGCAACATTCAAAGACTTAAAAGTATATCAAATGGATGTAAAATCTACCTTTTTGAATGGTGACTTGAAGGAAGAAGTCTACATAGAATAGCCTAAAGGATTTAATTTGTTAGATAAACCAGACATGGTATGCAGATTGAAGAAAGCACTCTATGGACTTAAACAGGCCCCAAGAGCTTGGTATGAGAGACTAGATGGTTATCTTACAAAGATTGGATTTAAGAAAGGAGCAGCAGATTGTAACCTATTCATAAGAGAGACACCTAATGGATTATTACTTGTTGCCATATTTGTTGATGACATTATCTTTGGAGGTAATGACAAGATTAGTGAAAAAATTGCAAAAGAAATGCAGAATGAATTTGAAATGAGCATGATTGGTCCTATAAAATACTTTTTGGGATTAAATGTAAAGTAGACAGATAAAGGGATATTTATAAATCAGTCCAAATATGTGAAGGAAATATTGAAGAATTTCAAGATGGAAGAATGCAAGATAGTATGCACTCCTATGATAACAGGAAGCAAGCTTTCTAAAGAAGATGATTCTACAACAGTTGACAAGAAATTGTATTAATCTATGATTGGAAAATTTATATATCTTACTCAATCTAGGCCAGACATATCTAATGCAGTTGGCATTGTTGGTAGATTTGCAGTTGAACCAAAACAGAATCACCTAATGGCAATAAAGAGAATATTCAAATATCTAAAGGGAACTATAAACTATGGTTTATGGTATCCTAAATCAGATAATGTACAACTTCATGTATATATAGATGCAGATTGGGCAGGTTGTATTGATGAAAGGAAGAGTACTTCTGGAGGAGTAATATTTTTGAGAGATAGGTTGGTTTCTTGGGTAAGAAAGAAGAAGAATTATATCTCTCAGTCGACAACAGAAGCTGAATATGTTGCAGCAACATTGAATTGTTCAACAATGGTTTGGATCAAGTAGATGGTTAAAGATTTTGGTATACATGTTGATTATCCTACTGTTATTCATTGTGATAACACCAGTACTACCAACATGTCCAAAAAACCTATGATGCATGCAAAGACAAAGCACATTGAGATTAAATACCATTTTCTTAGAGAAAAATTTGCAGATAATGAAGTAAAATTGGACTATGTGAGCACCAAAGAACAGTTGGCAGATATTTTCACAAAGCCTTTATCAAAAGATACTTTTGAGTATCTCAGGGAGAAGTTGGGAGTAATTCCCTCTCTTGAGTTTGATTAGATAAAGTAGTAAGAACATCAGTCCTTAGTGACTGATGAATGGTTGACTACTCTACTTCTGGAGTAGTACCTGTGCCTAATTGATTATAGCACCCTTTGCCATTGATGTCAAAGGGGGAGTATATAGTAAGGGGGAGCTATACTCTGGGGGAGTATAAACTCAGACAGAGGAGTTGCAGCAGTGTAGAAGAATCTTTGATGAGGATATTGAGAAGATTGTTAAAAAAAAAGAAAGAAAGAAGACACCATGTGTTGAAGATGTTTTTAATATCATATGTTGCCATCAATGTCAAAGGGGGAGATTGTTGGAGATTTACTTCTGGAAGCTAGTTGATTGTATGCTTGTCATTGATGACAACATAAAATATACAATAGTGTTTTGTACGTACTTATCAGAATGATGATATCAAGCCTTGCATGGTTATATTCATGTGGTAGACATGTTGTAGATTTTTTGTTCATACACGCAGATTCAGATATGAAGTTTCTTTTGTGTTGTGCAATTTTGTTTATGGCAGTTATAGTTTTTGGAGTTTGTTTGTATAGAGCTGACGTATTGCATTAGTTCTTGAGTTGCGCCTATCTTTGGGATATACGTGTGTATATTCAAGTTCAGTTATGAGTTGAAAATAGTCATCTAAAGGCGCCAAATGTGTTTCAACAAGATTGCAAAGTTAGAGTTAATTTGGTGAGGCTGACTTAGTGAAGTGTCGCGTCTATTCAATTTATATTACACGGTTGTAATTATGCTTGCATGATTAGTAAAGCTGACAAGGATGTTATGAAGAGTTTCTTAACAGGTCCCATGATCTCATACTTTGAGGAAGATACTTATAGTAGTTCATTTGTGGAACACTAAGTGTGAATGATAAGAAAAGATACAGGAAAAGTGAAGAGCATAATATTAGATGTATTTGATTCATGAAGGATCTATGTGAAGAAGTAGTGGAAGATTACAATACATTGGAACTGATCAAGACAACATGTCTACTCTATAGTTCATCATCAGATATAGTGTATATCTATTCTACAGAAGGTTGTAGCCTTCACCATTAAAGTAGTGAGCTTTTGGACGGTGAGTCCTCACCCTTAACCAGGTTATTTGTAAAAGACTCCTAACAAGGTTAGACCCTTAACCAGGTCGCTATACTTATTACATTGTAAAGAAAAACTCCTAACAAGGTTGCAAGATATTCTAACAAGGATTATTATAAACAAGTATAGTTCATTGTGGGTGTTAATTCCCACCGGGGTTTTTACCATTTGGTTTCCTCGTAACCAAATTGTGGTGTTGTCTATTGTGTTTTCTAAATGTGCATTTACTTTATTGTATTATGAAGTTAACAAAAGAAAAGAATGTAATTAGCTGATAACTGATTCACCCCCCCTCTCAGTTATCCTTTGGGACTATTCTAACATATGTTACACAAGGAATTTTGGATTTAGTTCATACTGATTTATGTGGACCCATGAGAACTCAAAGTTACTATGGAGACAAATATTTTATTCTATTTGTGGATGATTATTCTAGAATGATTTCTATAATGTTTTTAAAAGAAAAATATGATGCATTTCAAATGTTTAAGTTGTATAAGGCCCGAGTTGAGAAAGAAACTGTAAGACAACTGGAATGTCTGAGATTTGATAGAGGAGGCGAGTTTACATATGATGGGTTTACATTATTTTGTAATGAAAATGGAATTAAGAGGCATATGTCAGCACCATGGACACCACAATAGAATGGTATTGCTGAGAGAAGAAACATATCTATTGTTGATTGTACTAGGACAATGATGATTGAGAAAGGTATTTCAAAAAATATATGGAGAGAAGTAGTTAGTACAGTTGTTTACACACTGAACCGAGTACAAATGTAAAAAGGTACTAACATAACACCTTATGAAACCTAGTATGATCACAAACCTAATGTTAGTTATTTCAAAGTTTTTGGAAGTAGATGTTATATATTGAAAGACTCTAGAGAAGGAAAGTTTTATTTGAAAGGTGATGAAGGAATATTCTTAGGATATTCTACAAGGAGTAAAGCATATAAGTGTTTGAATAATGATACTAACAAAATGGTGGAAAGTGAAAATGTGAGAATTGATGAGTTTGTATAAAAGAATGATGAAGAAAGAAAAAAGGAACCCGAAGACTATGATAAGTTTGTACATGTACAACCTGATGTTCCTGATACCTTACTGAGAGCACCTACCGAGGAGGAAGCTGAACAAATTTCTCTACAACTGAACAATGTGGATGAAGAACCGAGACCTACTGAGCCTGTTTTAGAAAAATATGTGAGGAGGCACCACTCCCCAAGCAATATTATTGCAAATAAAGATTCTAGAGTGATGACTAGAAGAAAGGTAAGAGACAATACATGTTTGATATCTTCATTGGAGCCAAAGAAAGTTAAAGATACACTAGATGATGAAGATTGGTTGAAAGCAATAAAAGAATAATATGATCATATATAAAAGAACAATACATGGACTTTAGTACCTAGGCCAAAGGATACAAATGTTATTGGTACTAAATGGATTTTCAGAAATAAGCTGAATGAGAATGGTGAAGTTATTAGAAATAAAGCTAGATTGGTTTGCAAAGGTTATGCACAAGAAGAAGGAATAGATTATGATGAAAATTTTGCACCTGTTGCTAGATTGGAAGGAGTTAGGATACTTCTATCTTTTGTGGATTACAAAGGATTCAAAGTTTATAAAATGGATGTCAAGTCTGCATTTCTAAATGGGATACTGGAAGAAGAAGTTTACATTGAACAACCTGCAGGATTCATTGAGAGCACAAATAAGGAAAAGGTATGTAAGTTACATAAATTTCTTTATGGTTTGAAGCAAGCACCCCGAGCATGGTATGAGAGGTTGCACTCTTACATAATCAAAATAGGATTTCAAAGAACAAGTGATAACAATAATGTTTACTTGAAGTGTGACAGTGACAACAAGGTTTTGATTGCTGAAATTTTTGTTGATGGTATTATTTTGGAGGCAATAACACCTTATGTAAGGCATTTTTTTATGAAATGAGAAAAGAGTTTGAAATGTATATTATTGGAGAGATTAAGTTCTTTCTAGGACTACAGATACAACAAGTTGCAGAAGGGATCTATATTACACAAGCTAATTATATCAAAAAGGTCCTCAAAATTTTTGGTATGGAAGATTCCAAGCCTGTTGGAACACCGATGGTCATAGAATGTAAATCACATAAAGAAAATGAGACACAATAGTTGGATAATACTCTTTTCTTCTCTATGATTGGTAAATTGTAGTATGTTGTTCACAACAAACCTGATATAGCACACACAGTTGGGATTGTTACAAGTTTTTCTTCTAATCTGAGGGAAACACATATGTTTGAAGTCAAGAGAATTTTTAGATATTTGAAAGGAACTGCAGATTTTGGTTTATTGTACAAGAAAGGAGGTACTTTTTATCTGCAAGTCTACACTGATACAGATTGGGCTGGAAACATTGATGACAAAAAAAGTACTAGTGGAGGTGAATTCTTTCTAGGTGAAAGATTGGTCACATAACTAAGAAAGAAGAAGATTTGTATTTCACAGTCTACTACCGAGGCAAAATATGTTGCTACTACCATGAATTATGCGAATATTGTTAGGATAAAAAAATTATTTGAAGGTATGCAAGAGATTATTTTAGATCTTATAACCATTTTCTATGATAACACAAGTGCTATAAATATATCAAAGAACCTAGTTATGCATTCAAAGACCAAGCACATTTCTATCAAGTATCACTACTTGAGAGAACAAGTTCAAGAGAAGAATGTGGCATTGGAATATGTGAATTCAAAAGAACAATTGTTTGATATCTTTACAAAGCCACTATCGAAGGATTCTTTTGAGTATCTTAGAGGTAAATTAGGGTTGTTTCTCTATCCAATATTCACTAAGTAGCATAAGCCATGCTGCATCAATTCTATAATTTATTATAATATCTATTCTTTAATTGATGTTAGTGTGACACACTTTAGGTGATTCCTGAAGTTGTAAAGAAATTTCTGTATGTAATGAGTATTTGTACATGTAAGGTATAATCCACTATTGAAACAAGTTTTCAAGACTATGAATTTTTGGCATTGTTTTCAAAGAGGGAGAATATCAAATTGATGAAATTTATCCATAAGGGAGATATGGATGAAAGAGGGAGAGAATGAATTGTTACTATTTAATCATGAAGGAGAATCAAAATGTATGCTACAGTATTAGATGATTTTTCCAAGAGGGAGAATAGTGAATGGTTTGAAGATCAGAAAAAAAATATCAACTCAGAGGGAGTAATGATAGAGTCTCACATTATTGAGAGTTGCCATCGTCAATTCTATAGTACCAAACAGGGAGATTGCTGATTAATTGATGGAGATGATGAAGACCAAGTGATAATGAGTATACATGTTTGTAGAAATAATTAGATCAATTATTATTTTTTCATTGATGTCAAGCAATTGATTTACTAATTTTTATTAAGTTACCATATCATATGAAGGAGAAGTTAAATGGGTGAAAAACACAGACTAGAAAATGATTAAGTAATGTTGATATAATTATTTGATACTATATATTTGATGTTATCAAGTTAGTACACTTGATTTATTAAGTCAAAAATTGCAAAGAGTTAAGTTATGACTGAAAAGAGTTACTCTACCGAGCTAGACCGAGTCAGTCAGTATAGAGTTGTGTTGATCAATTTTCAGGAACTGAGCACCGAGCACTGAGCAGTGAATGAAGTTAGTTACCAAGTTGCAAAGAAAATTACCGAGTACAAGATATTGATTGTAAATGATGATAAGATCAAATTTAATACAAGGATATGCTGATTTTTATGGAGATAAGTATTAAAGGAAGTTTGTTAGAAGATCTATGAGTGAGAAAATTCAATGAGAAGATCTAAGGTGAAGATCAACTGGTTAAACCTGATTATGTGAGTTCTGAGAAAAGTTCAAGTTACAAGGTAAAAGTGTCAGATGTGAATTCTAATTGGGGATATAAATCTTATTCTTATTACATCATCCATATTTTGTATCTCAAATAACTATTTCATTTAAAAGGTGTCACAATATGTGGAAGAACTCTTACTTAAAACATAATCTGCATACTAAATGCAAACTTGCATATTAGTTATAATCTGAATACTGGGTATGAACTTGCATAAATGTATGAAATATAAAAAAACCGGTATGAGTTTGCATGTTAAATGTGAATCCGTATATCAATTGTGAATCTACATATTGGATTGAGAGTTTGAATATCGGATATGAAAATGCTTATCAGTTATGAATCTTCAATGCCATCAATGCCAATATTTTTAAATTCTTGGCGGTAAAAAACACCCTATCCTTCTATCATAGAGAGAACTACCAACCTAAAATCATATCATCTTGATCCATCAATATAGTGGTGTTTCAGATGTGAATTCTGATTTAGGATATGAATCTACTTATTATTATGTCATCCGTATTATGTATCTCAAATAAGTATGCATTTTGATATGAAACAATATTTAGTGGATCTATTCTTAAATTAAAATTAGAGGTCATAGCACCTTGACCTGTCTTTATCTAATTCACCCCAAGCCTATTAAAAGGTGTTACAATATGTGGATGAAATCTAAGTTAAAACATAGTCTGCATACTAAATATGAATTTGCATATCAATTATAATTTGAATACAACATAACTATATGAAATTGCATACTGGTATGAGTCTGCATGTTAAATGTGAACCTGTATATAAATTGTAAATTTTAATATTGGATTGAGAATCTGAATATCATATATGAAAATGCTTATCGGTTATGAATCTTCAATGCCGTCAATGTCAATCTTTAATAATTTTTGGTGGTCAAAAACACCCTATCCTTCTATCATAGAGCTTAACCCATACTTGCACCTGGAATTACCTCAAAACTCGTGGAGTGTTGGATCTTTACTTAATCTGATATGCTAAACTTGACAGTTCATTAGTACTGTAAATCTCTTTAATGATATGTGGGCATATTTGGATCATCATCAATATATGACAACATGTCTTCAACCAATATGTTGACTCATCTTTTTGGAATGTTATGGTTCAAACCTGAAAAACTAGGTCTTATAGCAAGATATGAAAATGTAACAAAAATTTGGGAAGGGATTCTATTTCTATCCTAGGAAGGGAAAATAGAAAAGATTTCTTTTTTCTAACAATGGTAAACTGTGGGAAAGGTACTCCCTTTAGATTGGTCATTAACCATGGAAATAATGAAGGTTCTGCTTATGACAATGTGTATCACTCTTGGATCAATGAACCATTTATTTTTGATGGAAATGGATCAGTCCATAATGTGTCTTTGATACCTTAATGAGTCTAAAGGACTCAATATCCGAGTTGTTGGTGATAATGATAGCACAAAGTACAATGCTTGCACCTATAAAAGCCTTGGTCAAGGTGGTACTATGCTATGGGTAGTAACTGCAAGTCACTATAACTAGTAGGGAAATGTATAGCTAGGAAGGTCATGCTGATAGGAAAAGATGTCTATATAGGTTGGTTGGCTAAGAGATTTGTGGGTTCTACACCAAGTCTCAGATGGAAAGAAAATTGAAGCCGTGTTCACATGCCCTTGGGAAGGGTTGGGCCACTTCCATGTGGAAGTTGTGTGGGTGAAAAATAGGTCACAATCGTAAGATCAAAGGTTGAGCGGAAAAAATCCTTGAAGATACTCTTTCACCCTATGGATGTCAGAAGCTAAAAGAAGTACAATAGATATTGAACCATCAAGTAACAGGCTCTATGAATTATTCTTGGTAGTTAATGCTATTGTTACATTTCATAGCAATCTTTGAATAAATAATTATTAGTTTCTTATCATATGAAAGTTAATGTTACATTTCTTATTGAACTTCCTATTATGTTAAAGTAACTAAATACGCTAGGTAAATCAGATTCATGAGAAGTTAGCTAGAAATTTTCCTTTCAGTTAGTTATGAAATCCTTATCATGTTTACAGGAAATGGAAGGCACTTATTTTCGTTCTATTTGTTTAAGGCATATTTAATTTCCTCATAAGATAAATTTTATTTTTCCTTAGTTATAGATGGCATGCTACCACAATTGTCGATCGCAAGATATATTCTCCTGATAGTTGAAGGAAATCTTTCCATTGGTTCTTACAAAGCCTGAAAGCTTCCAATCCAACTCAATACAACTCCCATAAACATAATTAAACTACATGCAATATACAAATGGTTACGGGCCCTTTTAATGTGAAGATAAAACACTAGATTGATTAAACAATACCCTCTGGTAATTTGTTTACTTGTTCTCAAGTTTAAATGGGTAGATGGGGAAGTGAATGCATTGGATGATATATGAACCAGTTGTTAGGTAAATATCCATTAATTCTACATTATATTCTTCCCAGAGTAGTTGGAAACTCCTTTATCCCTCCTTGGGCCTGTGTATCCCTATGTCCAATTTGGATACATATCCAATATTGGATCAAATACACATCAAAAATTGCACCCATGTTTTAACCTTGGTTTTCCAACCGTGCCAAATACTATGTGATTTGATTTTAAAAAAAATAATATTTTTAATTTTTTTTTAGTTATAAAGAAAACATACATCAAATGAGAAAGACAAATGAATTGTTTTTCTATTTCAGCGACCCATTTTTTGGGTTATCTTCAAATGCAACTCTGCTATTTTTGCTTATTGTAAAGTGCTAAATTAAGCTATAATTATTGATGTAGCACTTACGTATCTATATTAATTTTAAAGTAGTGAAAATATTCTATGTAGTTTGGTTAGGAACCCTAGGGCCTAGTTTGAGACCAGTTTGAATTGGGTCTGGCCCAAATTCACCTGTGGGCCCAGTCAGGGTTCGTGACCATATGCTCTAGTTTGATGCCCGTAGAACTAGGTTCAAATCATTTCCAATCATGACCTTGATTTCATTTACACGGGGGACTATAACTACAAAGGGCTTGAATTTGGAAGAAGATAGGAGTAGGGGTCCATTGTTCTTCCTCAAAACCATGCTCTAGTTGGCTACGTCTAAAGATAGTTGCTAATGCTCAACAATGCAAATGTCCTTTGGATCTATATTTCAACTTGATGGATGCAAATTTTTAAAAATAACATGGTTAAACTTTAAGGATAACACATTTGACTTTTCTTTGTAGTTTATTTGAAACAAAAAAACCGTGCATTCTATCTGATTTTTCAATTGAGATTCATGGGCATCATTATGCTCTCCATTTCTATAAAATTTATAGACATCTTGTGTATAAGAATAGATGATTTATCTTACACACATTGCAATTGTCTTGAGTATTTGACTAGGTCAGGGTTTTTCAATTTTGTATTCAGGTGGTGTTCATGGTTTCTGTTTATTTTTCACCGGCTATGTCTATGAATGTTTTAACTCAAGTATCATTATTGGTATTCAACTAGTTTTTTTAATGAATTCGATAATGTTGCATATTATATTAAAAACATCCGTGACTACATCAATTTTTTAGTTTGCATTTTATTGGATTGGTTTTGTTATCTGGAAATTGGGGAGAAACATGATAATGACTCAGAGTGGACTCTATGGCATCTATGTAAATAACATATTTTCCAGACCAGGGATCTGTCCACTTAAGACACAGAGTAAAAGGGTGACACCTGTTAGGAATAACAATCCACCAACACAACTGAGAGGGGGGGGGGTGAATCAATTATGAGATAGATTATTAAACATTAAACATTATAAACCAAAACCTTAATCCAAATGACAACACAATCCTTTATTGTCAAGGAAACCCTGTTAAAGGTAAAACCTCGGTGGGAATTAGCAACCACAAATAGTGTATTGGGAGTATAGTATCCATGCTAAAAGATATAGCCCTATTAGGAGCTTATTAATGCATTAAATTACATATCCCTTTTAAAGGAAAAACCCTATTAGGAGTAACGAGTAACAATAGGCTCACTACCCAAGCACACTGCCTAAAGAAGGTTAAATCCACCTTCATGACTTATTGTCCGAAATATAAGTGTATACAAAATATACAATCCACTTAACTAAATGAAAGCAAATGTCTTTGCTTGATCAGTTCCAATGAAGTCTCTTAATAAAAACCTCTACTCTTCATCCAATAGACTTCGCACAAACAAGCTTGTAGCTTCCACACTTTGTTGTTACTACTCTTTCCACAAAATAAAACAACTTCCTTTTATACAGATTTACAATAAGCAATTAGGTTGGCCAATTAAGACTAACCTAATGCAAAAAGAATTAAATAAAAAATTTCTAAGATACACACCATACCTATAACAAGTAAAAATCAATTAAAACTCTTCAAATATAATCCAATATCCATATTCCATGCTCACACTCCATAATACACGCTCCATCTATGAAGTTGGCCCCAAATAGGTCTCCTCCAAAACAAACACCACATATGAAATAACCAAGAGTCTTGCGATCCAAGAATCATAAAAGACATTCCTTAGAATGTCTTTTGCCATTCCCCAAGCTCGCATAACATGAATTGATATCGCATGCAAGTTATCCTCAAAACTTAGAGACTAACTCTGTCATAGTTGACTGTCACTGTCCAGTACCTAGTCTTCACTAAAACAAATGAAACTTAATCAATCTAAAATATTAAGCCATGACCTTAGAAATAAGATCACAAAACATCCCTGTACACATCCTCATCTTTGCATGTTCTGAATCATCCATACATTACCCGTACACTTCTGTCAGTCAATAGTAATAACCAATATGTTCTGTCTCAATAGAAACATATGTTGACATCAGTGACACAACATGAATGCCAACAACAACAAAAGAAACCAATTCTAAAAATATCCCCCTTTGGCATTGATGGAAACATATGAGAAAATATATCAACCCAAAAGTAATCCCTCTCAATAAAATATTCTTAATATCCTCTTCACAACTCTCCCTAAAATAGTAGGGATTTTCACATTGAATCTCTCCCCCTTTGAAAACAATGGAAAAATGTGCCATTAATCAAATTTTGACCATCTGTCCTCTATAAGGTGTATCTTTTTCAAATCTTCATGCCTGTAATAATTAGTTGCAAAATTACCCAGATGTGTTCTATATTGTTCCTGCAATCACTCCCCCTGAGGAGTAGATCCACACATCAAGTACAAAAAATGATATAGCTCTGAAATCCACTAGACTGATGCATTCCTACATCAATTTAGTTATTGCAAGGAGGGGCTCTCACCTAAAGCATACCTCTGAGATACTAAAAAGCATCATTTAGAAAAGGTTTTGTAAATATATCTTCTATTTTCTCCTTTGTGCTAATATATTCCAATCTATTCTCCTTCTCTACAACCTTGTCTCTCAACAAATGATACTTAATGGAAATATGTTTAGTCTTTGAATGCATAACTAAATTTTTTGACATATTCATTGTGCCAGTGTTATCACAATGGATAACCACTGGCTCATCAAAATTTATCCTAATGTCCTTAATGTCCTTCAGTATTTGCTTCATCCAAACAATCTATGTGCAATTTATAACAGAAACAACATACTCTGATTCAACAGTAGACTGAGCTATACAGTCCTACTTTTTACTTAACCAAGAAACCAATATTTTCCCAAGAAAGAATGCACCACCATTTGTAATCTTTCTGTCATCAATATTTCTTGGCCAATCAACATCAGTATAAGCATGCAAAACAAAATCAACAAATATTTTATACCATAAGCCATAATCCAGTGTTCCTTTCAGATATCTAAATATTCTTTTTGCAACAACAAGGTGTGTCTCTTTAGTATCTGCTTGATATCTTGCCATAATTCCAACTGCATTAGAAATATCTAGTCCAGTGTGAGTCAAATATTGTAGGCCTCCAATCATAGATCTATACTTTGTCTGAAAACACTCTGAGATTCATCAATAGTAGTAAGCTTGTGACCAATAACCACAGGTGTTCCAATAGGTTTACAATCTTCCATTCCAAACTTTTTCAAAATTTCCTTAAGATACTTGGTCTGAGAAATAAAAATACCATTCTTGTTCTGATTGATTTGCAGCCCGAGGAAAAATTTCAGCTCACCAATCATTGACATCTCAAATTCATTTTCCATTTCCTTAGATAAATTTTTACTCATTACATCATTCCCTCCAAAAATGATATCATCTACAAAAACTTCAACTAATAAAATTTCATCTTCACTACTTCTTAAGTACAAATTACTATCTGCATTAGCTTTTCTGAAACCAAGAACAAGTAGATGCATGTCCAATCTAGCATACCATGCTCTAGGTGCTTGTTTCAGTCCATACAAAGCCTTCTTCAACTCACAAACCATGTCCTCATCATCTGTTAGAGGAAATCCATTAGTTTTTTCAATATATACTTCGTCCTCTAGATCTCCATTTAGAAATGCAGATTTCACATCCATCTGATATACTTTGAAGTCTTTGTGTGCAACATAAGCAAGAAATAATCTTACAGCCTCAAGCCTAGCAACAAGACAAAATATTTCTTGAAATTCTATGCCTTCTTATTGCGAGTAGCCTTTACAAACCAGTCTTGTCTTATTTCTTACAACCATTCCTTGTTCATTCATCTTGTATCTAAAAACCCATTTAGTCCCTATAACATTCTTGTCTTTAGGTCTACGAACCAGTTCCCAATTGTTATTTTTTTTATCTGTTCCAATTATTCTTGCATAGTCTTAGTCCAAGATTCATCTCTACATGCCTCATCACTAGTTTTTGGTTCAACTTGAGAAATCAAACAAATTTCATCTCTTAATCTTGATCTTCTCATCATGCCTTTATTTGCATTGCCAATAATTTGATTTTCAAGATGATTTTTCTTAACATACCTCGAAGTCTTAGGAATTTTAGTAGAATCATTTGAATCATCTTGACATAGCTCGATCTCATGATCAATCTCAAAAGGTTTTTCTTGATTTACAGTAACCTCATTGTTCTTGCAACATCTAATATTGTTCTGTTTCTTTGCTCTGCTATCCCATACTATTGTGGTGTCCTAGGAGCAGATGTCTTTCTGTCATGCCCAAAAGTTGGGAAAAAATACACCAACAATTTTTTTTAAAACACGCTAGAGGTTTACTAAGTTATCCTAAAGGTTTCATGTGCACACATAATGATGTAGAGGGGAACAATTAACAAATTTAGTTTAAGTGTTAAAAAAAACACAAGGGTCCAACCAAAAAAAGGTTGACCAAGTTTGACTAATAGTCAATTGACATAGAATAAATTCTAGAACTATCTTATAGGGTTCCCTAAGCTGCATGCTTTAATTGAGTATGTAAACTGAGATAGTTGACTAAAGTCAACTAGAGTTGACCAAACAGTCAACCATACACTGATAAATGTAAAACTAGGATATTAGGGTCTACTAAGCTACAAGAAAGGTCTGAGCATGCAAATCAAGGCAATTGACTAAAAGTCAACAAGAGTTGACCAAAAAGTCAACCATGCTCTGATAAGCGTGTAACTGGGATATAGGGTGTGTTATGTTGCAGGGAATAGCTGTGCATGAAAAAACAAGGCAATCTGACCTTGGTTCAACCACGGTTGACCAAATGTCCACCATGCATGAAAATGGTCAACGATATTATTAATACCCTTAAAATACTAATCGAGATGATAAGATGTTGTTATGACCATCCTATTGATATGTTACGTTCATCCTGTTATAAAATTAAAGTTAGAGTGAGAGTCTGTTTTATCTTAAGCATTTTATAAATATTTTATGAAATAACCTAATCTAAGCAAATCAAATCTAATCTTAAATTTCAAACTTATAAAAAAAATACCCTCTTCCTCATCACTAATTTATAAAATGCCTCTGAAATTTCTTATTATTTTAACCCTCCCTTACTCTTTTTATAATCTCACTTTATATTAGTGATAATAAATATTACATATTTTAATATATATTAGAGGGATAACATAGTATAATATTTTATTATTTTCTTTATTATTAATAATATTGTTTTAGCTATGGAGCTAACCCTACATCTATTTAGGGTTTCACAGGCCGAAAGAGTGGGTGACAAAATCATGTTGGAGGTGGAGCCCATGGTAGCTGAAGACAATGGAGGAAATTTGTGGTGGATGTAGGGGCGACACCACCGTGGAGCAGTGGTTGAGGGAGCAAAGGGAGGAGCGACGCAGAGGGGTGCCTCCGTGCGGATGAGAGAAGCTGCAGAGGGAGGAGCGATGCAGAAGGGCGCCTCCACGTGGATGTGAGAAGCTGCAGAGGGTGGGGAGTGGGGACGACATGAGCCATGCCCACCCCAGTGTGTATCCACAGTGGGTGGCGCGTCTGTGGCTACCGCCTCTCCCCATTGTACATACAAAGTCTTGCGCGGGGTAGGGAAACCTCAAGGTTGGGGTAGGGCTTCGACCCTCCCCACCCAAAAATGATCCATTTTTTTATTTCGAACGTTTCAAAAAAATGTTTATATATGTGTGTGTGTGTGTGTGTGTGTGAATAGAGTGTGATTTAAGCTATAATTACCCTTAGATTATGTATTAAATCAGTGACACATTCAATCCTAGAATGGAATATTTATCAATAAATGAAGCTAATTATCATGCAATTCATGTTTAAAATGATGTAAAGATTCAATTGAAGCACAAATGAAGATTATCTAATTAGCTATGTGAAATTATGAAATAAAAATGACAGCATAGGAGTACATTAAAATTCTAAGAATTGGGAGAGCATAAGAGTACATTAAAATTTCTAAAATTTAGGACCAACTGAGCTCAAAATTCAATCCTTTTATAGAATAATTTTAGAAATGAGTGGTTGAGATCAACTTGTGAGGAAAGGTGAGGATTGAGTCTTTGGTGATCCATGTGAGTGAACTCTCATTGGTTCATGGATTGAATTTTCATGTGCAAGTGATGAGTTGTAATTAGAGAATTTATTTAATCCCTTTTAATAATTACTTTAGCCAAGGGTTTAATTGGGTTGATTTGATTTAAATAGGCCAAGGTGATTAATGTGATCTAGTGATGAAATCACTTTGATTTTAGGAGATTAAATTGATTTTGATAAATTATGCCAATAATTGAATAGTTGGATTGACATAATTAGGGGTATGATCACATTTAGGGCAAATAGGGTCTCTAGTTAGAGTAGACCAAATTAGGGTGGTTACAAGAGGTTCTTAAGAAATTTTTTAATTATTTTACTGGTGTATAAAAGAAAGTCTGTGCTCAAACAACAAGCACTAGGGCCCTTTTTTTAAAAATTTTTAACACATAAATGAGACCATATCCATTAGGTTAAGTTAATGTAGGAATTATTTTTTTGATTTGAGCATTTAATTTTTTTGCAAAAATTAAAAAAACTCTAAGTATAAAAAAAAGAATTCCCAAGTCTTTCACATACTCTTTTACCATTTTATATTTTCAATTAAATCTAATGAAGTATAAGCCAATTTTGCATTTAAATGGAACAATATTTTTAATTACATATAAAAAAGCATATTCAAAAATTTACTTAATAATACAATAACATATTTGCATATAACTAGGAATATAACTTGCATACAAATTCATTTACTTATAGAAATGCAAGTGAAATTTCCAAAACTTCTTTTCCATTTTCATTTCTAGTTCCAGATTACATATACATTTAATCCTTCATTTCTCAATATAAGTACAATAAATCTTCAAGAAATATTAGATTACATAATTATTTGAAGATCCATGTTCAATATAATACAACTTAAATTCCAACTTCATGACAAGGTTACAATGAAAAGAACCCCAATTCCCAAACTTCCACTCATAGATTATTTGCAAGCTCCTACATCTAGCTGAAACCTGCTCATACGAGGTTGACCATGTAGACTCACCTTCCAACCTATACCTTTTCAAGGTCACCCCAACCTAGGGGATCCAGAGTGGAACGAAAAAAAAGGTAGCCACAAACATAAATAATATCTCATTCACACATAAAAATACAAAAGTAAACTCCCATACTTGGCAAAATAAGAGGAAGGTCTCCAAGAGGCCTTCCTAAAAATAGGGGTGGTGGTAGACTGTCACAAGAGGAGAAGCTTAAGTAAAAAAATAAAATCACAAGCCACACATGGATTTGGAATGACCATCTACACAAGATGCAGTCATGGTAAAATCTTCTTTATGCCCCCCAGGTGCTCTTAGGCCATACTTGGCATCATGGGTATCAAGAACCCCATGTATTTCCCTCCTCACATGGGAGACTCTGCACTAACATGGAGTCACTTCCTACCACCCCCTTCAAGATTACTCTTCCCTCCCAAGGGTGAGTGTGCCCTGAAGAAATCTCATTCACAAAAGAATTCACAAAATAAATCAACAAACTAAAACCCCAAAAAATCAAAACTTTAAAAAAAAATTTAAAATTTACATAGGACTCCATTAATGGAGTTTCAAGCTAAGAACATTCATAAAAAAAGAAAAACTACTCTAAGAGAAACCAACCTTACTCCAAAGCTTAAGGAAAACTAAAAATCTGAGATGAGCTATCCTTCCAAGTCTTGTCTTCAAAAAGCTCCTTCAATCTGAAATTGTCTCTAAAGGTAGAGAGTGGGTGAACAACCCAATCTCTCCCTAAAACCTTCCTTATAAAGGAAAACCTCCAAAATATTTAGAGCCAATCATAATTCGCTCAAGTTGAAAAAGGAGACTTTAGGAGAGTCATAATTGAGTTTTAAGGCTCTTAATGGGTTGAAAATGACCCCTAAATCCTAGGGTACCAAGTTGGGTAGCTAAAATTGACCCTGATTACCTTTTAGGAGTCTAAAAGACCCTCCTAAACTTCACCTAAAGTTTACCCACGGATTTAAAAGTCAAGTTGACCATCTATAAACTTCCCATCCTTAGGTAGGCTTGGGTACTACAGTAAGGTAACCCCTAGTTAACCCTACACCTATCATTGATTCACTTAGCTAGCCATGCCAACACTTAATTATAACAAGCCACATTCATGAATAAAAACTTATACAAAAAGGTCCATGTTTCTTTGTATAAACATGACCTTGAAATTCACGGAATATAACATAGGTTCCAACTCTGGGTCCTCGATTTAGATCCATGGTCAACTATCCCTACACACTCATTGCACACATAACTAGGTCCAAAATAACATGATATGGAAATATAATACATCATCAATACTATATTGCATATAAAATATATTTGCATTTGAAATTAAATAAACGTATCATCGATTTCCTAAACTAATTTTCATCACAATTGCATTCACACAATTATTCCCACATATGACATCATGATAAAATCAAACTGAATCAAAACATAAGGTATCTTGAGTGTACCCTGATTACATAATTAGGTACTAAATATATAACATAGGATTCAATAGATTTTCAAATACATAAGAGTCTCAATAGTCAAATTATGTCTAAGCAATAATCACCGAAAGCATAGAAAGTAAAGCAGTAAAAATATGACGGTCTAAGGTAGGTCTTGAACCGTTTCACAATAGGTGCTTAGTAATTGTGCCCAAAGCCTCTCTTAGAAATAGTTTATTCAATATAAGGATTACTTCTCCCACCATGAGGTGCATTTATTTTGTCAATCTAGGGACGTATACTTAAAATGGTACGACACAGTATATGCACTAAGTCCCTTAAAGAGTCATTCTACCTATGCTGCAAGAAGGTAAAATGCATGAAAGGAATCTACACTAGTGTTGTAGGAAAGTAAACATACTTACTCCTTACTGAAATTAATGGTGGAAATTGTAAACTCTACCTAAGCCTATAATTTCAACCTAGAGCATTCACTATAACTATCCTTGCAGGTGCTGCAGGAACATTCACAAAGTACAATGCTGCAGGAACATTCACAAAGTACAATGCTGCAGGAAGAAACTGTAATCTTCTATCTGAAATGCTGAATGTAAATCTACTCTACTCTACTCTAATCCACAACCCAAGTGGGCCCCCTTGGTCGGCTTCTACTAATCTACTAACATAGAAGGTAAACCAAGAATCACTTCATTATATTTCAAGAACTGATTACATAAGAATAATACATAAAACTTGGAAAATAACTTGCTGTGCAAGATACAACACTATATTCCCAAAAACTTTCAAACTTCCAAATTGACAGTCAAATCCCTATAAATCGAGGATTGACACTTTAAACAAAAAAGAAAAGTGCTAACTAAAATCATGACAGAGAAGAGAGGGAAATGTAACAACCCATGATATGTGCAATAAAGTTTGGGCGACCAATTCAACATGGTGATGAGTGCAGAGGGAATATAGAAGTGCTACATTTCTATATTTCTAGAACAACTACTCCTCTTTTGCAGTAGCTATGTCTTCTAGTACCATGATGGCTACCCATCATAGCTGGACCTCAAAGCTTTTCTTTGAATGCTGTCAACCACTCTCAAGATGCTCCTACTTCTTGGCAGGTTAGTTATCATGTAGAAATATTCATACAAGTAAAATTAATCAAATTGATCCAAATATTAGAACACACATTCTGATTTCTATTTGTAATACTACAATGTATATAATATTATAAAAATATGACATAACTATCTACCCATGGTTTTGATGGTTCTAACTGTACTTTAACACAAGTTCAATTGATTATAAGTCCACAAATGTTTTGGTAATACTTAAATAGAGTATTAAGATCAATATAATAGAGACAATAAATGGTCTCATCATCTGCTACCTGGTAAGTTGAATGCTTGTTCTCAAGCATTGCACCTTCTGGTGGTCACTCTAAAATCACCAACCTCTGTCTTCCTCGCCTCTGGCTCTTGAAGGTGTAATAGAATCCTCTTGTCTTCTCCGAGACACCCACTCTGTGATCCTCCTATAGTCGGTCAAGCCTGTCAGGATTGATGTCATAAAGGGGCCAAAGGAGCATAGGTGGCTGCATGGTAAGTGGACACCAGAGTTCTTGTCTAATTTGTCTACCCAGCTGCATGTATTTCAGTGCTCTGTGAATGGCTGCTTGGAGGTTGATAGGACTATGTGGCTCTGACCTCTTAAATACCTCGGGTAATCTTCTCTACCTGCTTCTGGCACCAACCAGGGCTCTCTGAAAGACAAAGTAAGACATGCTGCCATACTCTGCATAAACCTCTTTTCTGATTGGACAAATTTTCTCCCTTGTTTCCTCTTTGATTTTTCCATAGGTCAGATTGAGCCAATCTCTAAGGAGTACATCTGGTTTGCTTCTCTCTGCCCTCAATGGCAATGGTTATGTTTTCTCATGTTCCCTATAATTTTCTAACTGTTTATCATAATTGGCCTCATTGTGCATCTAGGACATTAATGCCCTCAGGTGTACATCCCTTATGCAAAGTAGAGGGTTCCACTCAATTTCTGTGGGGATAATGAAGTTATGTATGTACAGTTCATAAAGTAAATTCTATTTCCATGAGGGAAGGGTCTGGTATAGGCCATAAAATTCTTGAGCTGTTGTAAACTCAAAGTCTATGTCTTTAATGGTCATCATTAATTGGAATAAGAGGAACTGTTCTTTCAAACAGATGGCATAAATCCTAGGCGGTGGCCTACAAGTAATTATTTGATCAGAAAACTTAAGGGCACGATCCATCTTTTGTTTTTGTCTTTCCAATTGCTCTTTTAACTCTGCAATATCCTCCCCTTGCTCTGTTATTATCTTCTTCATTTTCTTTTTTCTCTTCTCCCCATAAGGTTGTTGTCAACATTTTTTTATTATACAATCTGAAGAGAAGTGTCTGCAAAGTAATTGGGCCACAATCTTCTTCCTGGTTATTTTGCCTCCTCTGTTCCTTCCATGATTTTTCTAAGAAACTTGTTAACGAGGATCTTTATAGGGAACTAGGGAAGTATCTAAGAAGGATAACTTATGGCTTTCTTAGGGGCTATTTTGGTATACATCAGGTTCAGCTTCACATGTCTCTTTTGGATTTTGAGAAATGTCTGGAATTTCAGACTGATTTGGGGAGTCATCCAAAATAATTTGAACATGAAGCTCTTCATCGGATTGTTTGGGCAAAATAGATTGGATTTCTGAGGATACTTTGGGGAGTTTTCCTCTCATTCTAGGGCTTCTTCACATAGGGGTTTCTTCAATCTCCACATCATTTTTCTTAATAACCTTCTTCGGTTTCTCTGCTGCAGAAGTAACTGCTGCAGGAACTGACTTCCTCTTCTTCCCCTTTGAGGCTGTAGGGTTTTGTGGCTTGGCTGTAGGAATGGAAGTTTCTCCCTCTAATTTTAATTTTCCTTTTGTTCGGGTAGAAGTAGGTATATTTCTCACATGAGAAGGCAAAGGTATACTTTCTTGTAGATTTTCAGTTTCTGTCCCTTGGGTGTCTTGCTCAACAGTTGGGCTAATGGGTACTGCATCATCATGGCTAGGTTACACACTAGCAACCTGAGGTTGCAAGGTTTTATGCTAGACAAATTCTGACCATACCAGGGGAGAGGCATCCCTAAGAGATTTATCTATTAGAAATTTAATTAGGGCATGGTGGGTGACAAAATTGACATTTTATTTCTGGGTTTCCTCAGCACTGATGCATAGCATATTGTACAAAAAAATGGGAACATTCATTAGAAGATTATGCCTTACGTAACTAAGTAATTTAAAGTGATGTGTGTGAAAATTAGAAAATGTTCCTTCACAGGTAAAATACCTGATAATATGCATGGGCAATTCATTATATGGCGGACAGATAGACTTTCTTTTGCACCCTTGCTTGGTGATCTCTAGAGGAGGGTCATTCAGTAGGGTAAAATGGGCCCTAGCTAATCTGGCATCATGCACATTGGGGTAGTGCTCTCCAACCATTGGCAACCTAGTTACTTCTGCTATCCATTCCTTTATGGTGACCACTATCAATCCCCATACTATTTTTTTCCTATCCTCAAATGTACTTGCAAATTAAGTTGCTGCGTCTTCATCAAACTCTGTTAACTTCAAGAAATATCCTAACCAGCCACATGCATTAAACCTCCTTACTACTTTGAAATTTGCAAGTAAAACACTATGTACCACCAAATCATGTCTCTACAACTGCCCTCCCATCTATGCTTGCCAATTTTTCAATTTTTCTTCTTTGTAATCGATAAATGCCTTATTCCTTCTTGAGTTTCAGACTACTCATCTTAAAACTTATGGGCTTTCTTCTGTTATTTTTATCATGAACAATGGTAATGTGTTTTAACAAGAGAAATTATAGCTATTACTACGAGTTGCCACATAATTTAATTTTAGGTCATATCAAGTCTAACAATCAAAGATAATTTGGGAATAAAGGTACGACAGTTGTGCAATATAGCAATGAGATTTTAATGAGACAAGGGAAAAGTATAGATTTGAGGTGATGTTAAATATTTTTAGGAGTAAATAGAAATGACATTTTAGGAATTAGTACACTTCCCTGGCCCCTAAAAAATATTGACAAGTGTCCCCACTTGGCATACTTGGTATGAGGTATAGAACTAGCTTAATGCCGTAATGATACATTTATTGCAATACTAGATATAATCATCAAAATTTATGTGCTAAAAATAGAAAAAATTTGAAAAGCTTATACCTATAATTCAATCATTGTACGTGCCAAAAAAATGTGGCAAGAGTGGAACAAGGGTGGCGGTGGCTTAAATCAGTGCACTTGGCTCTTATTTGAAGCAAAGAAGGGAAAATGTTGATGACGTGGAAGGTGGATGGGTGGAAGATAAAGAAATGAGATGAGTTGGAAAGAAGAATTTAGAAAGTGAGTGGGGAAGTGAACTTCATGTAAAAAAAAAGTCTTTATTATGGACATGCTCAAAGGAATTCTATTGAAGAGATGTAGGAAGAAGGTTTGCACCCTCTGCTATAGGAAGTGTTACCTGTTGCTCTTTTGAAACTTGTTGTCAGAATTGCTGCAGGAAGTCCTCTTTTTTTTGAGGCTGGTGATACAACTTTAGCCGATGTCCATTGACTAATAGCTTGAAGTGTACTGGGTCAATTGTGGTCAATTAGATGACTCTAATGGTGAGTACATGGTTTATTTCATATGGCCCCAACCATCTCATCTGCAACTTGCCTGGTATTTCTTTGAATCTGGAATCATACAGTAATGCCCAATTGCCAACTTGAAATTGCTTGCTTTTAATATGTGAGTTGTGCCAATTTTTCCTTTGCTTCTAGATTATTTTAGTGCACTCCAGGGAAGATTTGTGCATTTCATCTAAGGAATTGAGATGCAGTAATCACTCTTTCTGTGCTGCAGGAAGATCAATATTTAACTCTAGTGTTGTCCGCAAAGTTTTGTGTTCAAATTCAATGAGTAGCATTGATTATTTTCCATAAAATAGATCAAACAGATTGAACCCTGTGGTGGTTTTCCAGGTTGTTCTATACGCCTAGACAGCTTCTGATAGTCTGCTGCTCCAATCTTGGCAGTGCAAATGAACTATTTTTGTTAAGATGGCTTCAATTTCCCGATTTGTAACTTCGATCTGTCCATTGGCCTGAGGATGATATGGAATTGAATTTTGATGTCTGATATTATATTCCTTCACGAGCTCTGTTATCAGATTAGAAGTGAATTGAGCACCTTGATTAGTAACAAGTTCTCATGGTACTCCATATCTACTGAAAATTTCATCATACAAAAGTTCTGCAACCTTATGATCCCGGGCATGCTTCATGGCTTTTACTTCAACCCACTTGGTTAGATAATCAGTGCACACCAGGATGTAAGACTTCCCAGTGGATGGAGGGTCTATTGGACCAATGAAGTCCATGCCCTGTAATGCCCCGCCAGGGAACCCAGTAGAACTTAACCCAAACACGACACTAAGTTCATGGAATTTTTTTAAAAAAATGTTTACAACAATATTAATAACAATGCGGAAGCAACACAATGAAGTAAATGACATACATGAAAAACAACACGTACATGATTAACATTCCTCAAGGGTTCCTTGATGTAGAATTACATAAACAAACTAATCTATGATACAATAATAAAGAACTGACATAAAGGTTACATAATCTGAAACCAATAACATACATCTCATAATCAAGATTACATATACAACTGATACCATAAGGTATACTACCTAATCAACATCCACTGCACAAATCGCAGGGTATGTAATAATACATAATGAACAATACAATGTACCCACCAAGGGATGATAACCAATATAAACAAATATGGTACAAATATACAACTCAAGTAACTGAGAAAGTCTCCAAAAGACTCAGAAGATAGAACTGCATCAAAGAACATCCAAGCATGAAGAAGAATTCATCAAAATCTCAATGGTAATAAGAATCACTACCACCCGACCACGTGGATCCAAAGGTCCACTCCCACCATGCTGAGGAGATAGTAACAGGTCCACTCTCATGGGTATACAACATGAAGGCAATCAAAGATATACAAGCCATCATAAAGAAACACATAGGAAGATCCTAGAAGCTTTTTGATCACAACAAGAAATACTAAAGCAAAAGCACAATGATGGAAAGATCAAGACAACTGAAAAACCAAGATCATACAAGGTACATCATCTAAAGATAAAAAGAGCATACGTAAGATATCCAAAACATCACCATAACCAAATACTGAATCCAAAACACCAAATGTCATAGACAACCATAAAATGCACAACAAGACCTATGGAGGAGACTTAGGCTACATGCTATGGGAGTTTCATCATATGGTCATATACTTGAGTTACCCGGGACTGGTCACTACGGACCTCGGACCCTCAAGTATCATCTAGTTGAGTTTACCCTGGTCTGGTCACTCTGGACCCCAGACGCTCAACATGCTAACTAATCTTGTATTTAATGTTAACCCCAAGTTTTATTATTAAGTTATCACTTATTAAACAAATTACAATAGGTCACCCTGGACTAGCCTCTTTGGGCCTCGAAATCCTATTGTAAGCCACTCCCCTAAGATGCACCTAACCAACCATCCCCTAAGCTCAAGGTTGAAAATAAACTCATGAAACTCATATGTTGGTTCCTACCCATATAGGAACTACTAGTTCTCAAGTAACCAAACAATAACCACAATACTCTCATGAGACCATAAAGCACATCATAACTGAATTAGGTTGGGTATAGGAAATCAGGACCATAACACCATCATATAAACACAAACGATATTGCATAAAACACCATCAAGAAAGTACATTCCCAAAACCTCTAGATTAAGTCCTAGGGTCATCTAACCCAACAGATACCCGAAAGCGTGATAACATAAGAGAACATTCAATTCATAGAAACACGCACCCAAAATACATCATAGAACAATAATTCATATTTAGACTGCATTTAAACTAAATCTCAAATTCATCTATACATTAAAACTAGTATCTAACAATTACTAAATACACCATTCAATATTAATCGTTCAATATCATCCTTAATAATTGGCTAACACCATAGAAATTTTCTGACAGATAATGAGCAGTTAATAAAAATAAAAAATTAAAGAATAACTCTTCCTTGATTCATAAATTAACAACAATGTTAATTATCTCCTATAACGAACACTATCCCCTTTCTACAAATATTTCCCAATTTTAAACTAAAACTAAACATATTTAATATATATATATATATATATATATATATATATATATATATAATTAATACACATATATACATATATTTAA
>MU225905.1:2964617-2975791 GCA_018584345.1 Thuja plicata
ACATCAATTTCGTATCAAATAGAAATTTTGAACATCTCATGCAACCATTACCTAATGCAACACTCACGTAAACACATGAATTACATAATGCATCTCGTTTCACCTACAACTATAGTGCAATCTCTGCGATAACCTCCCTTATACATACTATCAGGGGTCCATAAAGAACATGATAGAAACAATACTTATCACAACACATGGTCAACAACCACAAGCATTCAGAATAGCCACCATACAATACTAAGAAAAAACCCAAATGGGAGAACTTCCAAAGTTCAACATTAAATAAAAATGCATACAATTCCAACAATAAATCAAATGTGACCAACGCCACAATCTAAACAACAAAAGAGATTTGGGTGACTAATCCAGTTATAATAAAATTCAAAAGAAATTAATGTTGACCACATACAACACAACAAGATATCAATCAACCAAAATTAATAACCAATATATGAAAAACATTTCACTTAACAAGGTGACTAAGGTTAGCCACACTCAAGGGAGTAATCACTTCATGACATCCAAGATCTTTCATGCTAGATGCGTTAGAGTATGCACACCATCACTCAAGACTGACAATATGTTAAATTCTAAGATCTTCTTTTATGCAACTTCAAGCAATTATGAATTTTACTAAGGATGCAATGCACATTTACTTGGGGACTTAGGTCCTTTACCCAATTTGATCTATAATGATGAGTAGAATTATAAATCCATTAATGCACTCCTAATGAATGATACATATATAATTCTAAACAATGCACGATGTAATGAACAAACAAGAATTTACATTATAATTTTCATACCAATCGTATTCCATCAGAGCTGATTACAACACTCACACCATACACTTCATATAGTTCAAACAAAGTCTATTCAATACAACACAAAATTTTAAACATACATGATCAATAAAATCACACTCAAGAGGCAAAGAAATAGGTCACTCAAGAACCGCACATCATTCAAGGGAAGGAAATCACGCAACATAGAGTTCTTCAACTAGGACTCCATCACCACAGCATATCACATACAACATACACTATCAAAATGCTCCTATAGATGATTATGAACTTCATGGGCATTTATAAGACTAGAGACCCTAGAGTTTCAATCATGGATCCTAACACAAATCAAGCCTCAGTAGGTATCCACCTATAGCAATCGAGACTAAACATCACTCCCAAATCAAGTGAAAAGAACCACACACAGAAATAAGAGATCATAAACAATGACTCTCAAGACACAAGGAGACAAGTGCTAACATGCACTACTAACCATTCTAATGGGCACACAATTTTCCCAGAGTTCCCAGTGTAGAAACATGGGCTTTGATACCAAGTGTAATGCCCCACCAGGGAACCCAGGGGAACTTAACCCAAACACGACACTAAGTTCATGAAATATTTTTTTAAAAAATGTTTACAACAATATTAATAACAATGCGGAAGCAACACAATGAAGTACATGACATACATGAAAAACAACACGTACATGATTAACATTCCTCGAGGGTTCCTTGACGTAGAATTACATAAACAAACTAATCTGCGATACAATAATAAAGAACTGACATAAAGGTTACATAATCTGAAACCAATAACATACATCTCATAATCAAGATTACATATACAACTAATACCATAAGGTATACTACCTAATCAACATCCACTACACAAATCATAGGGTATGTAATAATACATAATGAACAATACAATGTACCCACCAAGGGATGATAACCAATATAAACAAATATGGTACAAATATACAACTCAAGTAACTGAGCAAGTCTCCAAAAGACTCAGAAGATAGAACTACATCAAAGAACATCCAAGCATGAAGAAGAATCCATCAGAATCTCAATGGTAATAAGAATCACAACCACCCGACCACGTGGAACCAAAGGTCCACTCCCACCGTGCTGAGGAGATAGTAACAGGTCCACTCACATGGGTATACAACATGAAGGCAATCAAAGGTATACAAGCCATCATAAAGAAACACATAGGAAGATCCTAGAAGCTCTCTGATCACAACAAGAAATACTAAAGCAAAAGCAAAAGGATGGAAAGATCAAGACAACTGAAAAACCAAGATCATACAAGGTACACCATCCAAAGATAAAAAGAGCATACGTAAGATATCCAAAACATCACCATAACCAAACACTGAATCCAAAACACCAAATGTCATAGACAACCATAAAATGCACAACAAGACCTATGGAGGAGACTTAGGCTACATGCTATGGGAGTGTCATCATATGGTCATATACTTGAGTTACCCGGGACTGGTCACTACGGACCCCAGACCCTCAAGCATCATCTAGTTGAGTTTACCCTGGTCTGGTCGCTCTGGACCCCGGATACTCAATATGCTAACTAATATTGTATTTAATGTTAACCTCAAGTTTTATTATTAAGTTATCTCTTATTAAACAACTTACAATAGGTCACCCTGGACTAGCCTCTTTGGGCCCCATAATCCTATTGTAAGCCACTCCCCTAAGATGCACCTAACCAACCATCCCCTAAGCTCAAGGTCGAAAATAAACTCATGAAACTCATATGTTGGTTCCTACCCATATAGGAACTACTAGTTCTCAAGTAACCAAACAATAACCGCAGTACTCTCATGAGACCATAAAGCACATCATAACGGAATTAGGTTGGGTATAGGAAATCAGGACCATAACATTATCATATAAACACAAACGACATTGCATAAAACACCATTGAGAAAGTACATTCCCAAAACCTCTAGATTAAGTCTTAGGGTCATCTAACCCAACAGATACCCAAAAGCGTGATAACATAAGAGAACATTCAATTCATAGAAACACACACCCAAAATACATCATAGAACAATAATTCATATTCAAACTGCATTTAAACTAAATCTCAAATTCATCTATACATAAAAACTACTATCCAACAATTACTAAATGCACCATTCAATATTAATCGTTCAATATCATCCTTAATAATTGGCTAACACCATAGAAATATTTTGACAGATAATGAGCGGTTAATAAAAACAAAAAATTAAAGAATAACTCTTCCTTGATTCATAAATTAACAACAATGTTAATTATCTCCTATAACGAACACTATCCCCTTTCTACAAATATTTCCCGATTTTAAACTAAAACTAAACATATTTAAAATATATATATATATACACACACACACACACACACACACACACACACACACACACACACACACACACACACACACACATATTAATAAAATTAATACACATATATCCATATATCTAAACTATATTAAAAATTATGTAAACTGATTTAAACAAATTTTAATATTAATTTAACACTAAATTTTAATTTAATAATAATAATTTAAATTAACATTAAAACCGAATTTACTAAAACAAATTAAATAAACTAATTTTAACACTAATTAAAATTTAAAAACAAATTAATAATTAATAATTAAAATAAAACAAATAACATATTTGGGCGGGGGGGTCCCGTGGCCCCCACCCTCCTATCTCCCCTAAGGCCCCGCGGGTACCCTGCGGTCCCACTGCCTCTGTAGTGGGTACCGCAGTGGTACTGCGGCCTCACTGCCTTGGGCAGTGGGAGTCCGCAGACCCTGTGGGCCCACCGCTCGGGCAGTGGGTACTACGCTCTGTGCAGCCCATGGTGGTGGGGGTGTGGTGGCCCCTGCCACCTAAAATCATAAATTTTTTTTTTTTTAAAATACAATTTTTTTATTATAGTTTTTCCTCAAAGCTGCGGTCTTTTAATAAGGAAATTAATTTTTTTTTTTTATATTAATTCCGAAAATAGAATTTAATCCTCATTTAGTTTTTTTTTTTTTGTTTTTTCATTTTTGTCCTTTTCTATCAATTCTTAATTGACTGGTGCAATTTAGTCTAACTCTGTATTTTTTTTTTACAGAGAGCTAATTATTTTTAATTGATTTATTTTCTAAAGACACATTTAAAAAAGGGGTATTTATTTTTCCCTTCTACTAGGGCAATTTAATTTATCATATTCTAGGAGATCCATAAGGAGTTATTCAACGAAATTTTGAGAGCACTTTTGTACTAGGGAAATATACATTTTCCTTCAAAAATCAGGGATCTAGGGTTTCATAAGCACATATTTCAACAACAATTTCAAACAAGAAACCCTAATACCCTTTTACTCATAATGCCATAAAACAAAACCCTTTGTGCCCACAAGCACAGATCTGACATGCAAGCATGAATAAAAATACAAAATTGATCTAAGAGTATATTTTTCAACTGAAATCAGTCAAACTCAAAATAAATAAGCAAGGAATGACCAAGGAAGGATTCATAGCTTTTCGAATGCATAGAAGACAGGGATCCGAAAAACTAGAATTGACAAGAACAAGACCCTACCTCAATATCTGTTGAAGAATGCACAATCCAAAATCCAAGCAAGGAGAATTCCAAAATTATGCTCCAAAACCAAGCACACACCAAAAATTCTAAAAAAATGCTCCCAAAAACCTGTTATGAGAGAATGAGAGAAGAATCCCCCTAATGAGGATCCATTTCCCCTAATCGAGAAAACCCTAATGACAACACATTCAGTTAACTCCTAAAAGGACTCCTCTCCAAAATTGAAACAAAATAACAACTAATAATTAAAATATCTAATTACTTGCACAACTCAACTTTGACTCCTAAATTCAAGTTGAGATCTCTTGAGTTTGAAAATACTTTTTCAACCAAATCTTGCACATGTAATTAATAAAATATTAATTTAAATAACTTAAATATTTACATCACAATAATCCATGCAACTAAATATTTAATTATTTAACTAAGCATAAAAGCATAATTACTCTAATTTCCAATTAAATATTCAATTAAATATTAATGTTCAATAATTGCACTTTAATTGAACTTTCAATTAAACATAGGTATTTAATTTAATTTTCAATTAATTAAATACCATATATTTAATAATTAATTGCAATAATATTCAATTAAATAAATAACATGAGATAACACCCACATAATCACATCAAGCACCTGAAATCGAAAACAAGCAAAATCAAACATGATCAAGGAAAGGGATACATGAATTCCTATCAACTATACAAATTTGGTCAGGGTAGTCAAAATAGATAGTTGTCCACTAACTAGGACAATTTAGTTTAGGATAGGATTTGGACCTAAAAACTATCTCCCCTCTCTTACCATTGAGATTAATGCGATAGGGCATGCTCACTCCTGCCAATTCAGGGAAGACGTAGCCCGGTACCTGCAATCCTATCATCACAAAGATGAAACATACATGTATATATCATATGGTAAACAATGGTTGAGACTAGGTTATCATGTGGATCTCGCCGAAGAAAGTAACTACGACTCTGTCCCATACCATACCAAGCACATCAAATAGTAATGAAAACATACAATGATCCATGTGCATATAAATCTAAGGTCAGTATTGTCAGAAAACCATAATCAAAATGAAATCCTAACATATACATAAGCATCATTAAAATAACCTTAAATTACATATACACAAAAGATACAACATGATAATAGTGGATCAATAACATACTGAAAAGCAACGCATGAATATCTTTAAAATCACCTGAAAGAGCTAACACATACATACTATGGTCTAAAGAGATCGGAAATTGACACAGGCAGACAGACAAAGGGGTAGGTATTACATGCCCCATTTTTCAAATGGTCTTACCACCACCTGTGGATTGAGGGGCATTTCATCTTATCTTGTTGGTCGGCCCATTCTCTGACACTTATCACATTTCCTTGTGTAGCTGGCTGCATCCTTGTGAAGTGTAGGACAGTAGTATCCAGTTGTTAAAATATTTAGGGCTATCCTTTTTGCTGCAAAGTGGCCCCCACATGGCTCATTATGATATGCATGGAGAATGTCGTATGTCTCATCTTCTTGCACACATCTCCGCATTACATGGTCAGGTCCAGTGTAAAATAGTATGTTATCAATCCAAGAGAAGTGGAAGATTTTCTCAACAAGGAGTCTCCTATCCTTATAAGAAAAATGTGTTGGCTTTTTGTTAGCTGTAAGGTAGTTAGCTATGTTAGCATACCATGGATTTTGGATAGAAATATGAAATAAATACTCATCTAGAAATGCATCATCTATCAGATTAGTATCTTCTTCAGCATGGTGGATTCTAGATAGATAATTTGCTACCACATTAATGATGGTAATGTCAAATTCCTACAAAAGAAGAAGCGATCTTGCTAGCCTACCTGTGATGGCAGGTTTGTTCATGAGATACTTAATTGTTGCATGGTTAGTATAAACAAAGATGGGATAACCAGTTATATAATGGTAGAATTTGTTTAGAGAATAAACTACTGCTAGTAATTCTTTTTCAGTCATTGTATAGTTTAAATCTGGTCCATGGAGGCTCTTGCTAATGTAGTAAATTGCATTCTCATGGTTACTAGACTTTTGTCCTAGGAAAACACCTATTGCATAGTCTGAATCATCTGTATGTATGTGAAAAGGAAAATTCCAGTCAGGGCCCCTAAGTATTGGTGCAGTTGTAAGAAGTGACTTAAGCTATAGGAAGGATTCATCATAGTCCTTTGTCCAAACAAATTTAGCCTCTTTGGTAAGAAAAGTATACAAAGGACTAGCTATTTGACTAAAATTTTGGATAAACTCCTATAGTAGCTAGCATGTCCTATGAAAGATCTAACATCCTTCTGCTTAGTAAGGATAGGTAGTGTTAGAATTACCTCTATCTTTGTAGGGTCTACCTGGATTCCATCTTCAGAGATAAAATATCCCAGCACTATGCCTTCCTGCATCATCATGAATCATTTCTCACTGTTGAGAGATAAGTTGTATTCCTGACATCTGATTAGTACTCTTTCCAAGTTCTTCAGGGCTTCCTCAAAGGTGACACCAAATGTAGTGAAGTCGTCCATGTATATCTCCATACAATCATGTGATATGTCAGCAAAGATACTGATTACAACTCGCTGGAAAGTAGCTGGTGCATTGGATAAGTCAAATGGTAATACAAAATAAGCATATGTGCCCCAAGGGCATGTGAATATGGTCTTCTCCTGATCTTCTGGAGCAATGTTGATCTGGTTGTAACTGTTGTGTCCATCCAGAAAGGAGAAGTACATCTTACCAACCAAAGTGTCAAGGACTTGATCAATAAATGGTAAAGGAAAGTGATCCTTCTTTGTGGCATTGTTCAATTCCCAGTAATCCACACAATTAGCCATTTTCCTCCCTTCTTAGGTACAATGACCAAAGGTGATACCCACTTTCTATCAGAGGTTGGATAGATGAAACCAACATCTAGTAATTTTTGCAATTCAATTTTGACTATTTCTCGCAAAGCTGGGTTTATTCTCCTCCATGGCTGAAAAAGTGGTAGGCTGCCATCATTGATGTAGATCCTATGGGTGTAGAGTTTAGGGTTCAGAACTAGCATGTCTCCATAATCCCAAGCAAAGGCTTTCTCATGCTTACATAGGAGTTTGGTTAATAATGCCAATTGTGGTGGTGGAAAATTGTTGTTCACATGGAGATTGTGACCAAGGGAAATTTCCACAGTAGTTGTTAGCTCTACCATTAACAATTCAGGTACTGGGATTGTAGTTACTTCACATGGCAGTAATTGATCAATTATCTTAGGGTTTTCTAGAAAGACATAGTCCTCATAGGTACGTAGGTTTAAAACAAAACTATCAAAAACATCCTTTGCTACTACACACTCATTGGTAAGAATACTTTGTATTACATCATCTTCTTCTTGCATTTTTAGAAAAGATTGTCTGTGCAACATCATGAGCTGGGAAACAGAGTTGAGCTCTTCTTCATCATCCCCCAAATCTGGCCAAATATGATTTCCCAAGTCTGGATGGGGTTGGGTAGGAGGATATAGTGCTAGCTTCTTTATTGCCTGACTATTTGAAATCGTCATACTTCCTGATCTGCAACTAATTTTTGCATCAATGGTGGCTAACCAGGGTCTCCCTAGGATGATTGGATAGCCAAAAAAGTTTTCTTTAGGTGATAAGATGAGAAAATCACTAGGGTATTCCCATGAGTCCAAGGTGACTACTACATCCTCTATAAGACCATTGTGAGTGACAGTTGAACTATCAGCAAGTTGTAACACTGTTGGAGTTGTTCTCAAGCCCTCTATGCTTAATCTATGCATTATATCTTTGGTCATCACATTTATGGCTGCTCCCAAATCAACTAAAGCATTTTTCATAGATTGTCTATTAATTATCAAATCAACTACTAGGCTTCTAGGGTCTGATTACTTGGGTATAACTACCTTTCCCAACATGATATCTGCAAGGTGCCCTATAACATGAACTGTTTGAGGGTCCTTCTTCCTTCCAAGATTTTTAAGGCATGCTTCCTTGATAGCTTTTATATAGATAGGAACATCTTTGATAGCTTGGAACAGAGGGATTTGAATGTGCATGTTTCTCAGCTGCTCAAGAATATCAAACAACATTTCTTCTGAGGATATAGGTTGTTCTATGGTAAGCCTATGTAGAAAAGGGGGATCAACTAATGTTTGAACATTAGTTTTTATGGATTTATGAGTTGATTGGGTGGTATTTTCTAGTGTAGCTTCTGGAAGTGGTGCTGATGCTATAGGAGCATCTACAACTTATGTGATAATAGGATTTTTAGGTGCAGGCAGAGTGGTACCATACCTCAAATAGATATTAGATATCTCTAGTGCATATGTAGGGTACTGTTGCATATCAGTGGTATACATTGGATGCTACTGTTGTTTGTTATTGGGATTAGGCTATGACTAAGCAGGTAATTGGGTTGAATTTGGATTAGGACTAGTGGCTGCAGAAGGTGGCATTATTGCAGGAGGAGGCACTGGAGGTGGTAACTCTGGAAAAGTGAGATTTTGGTTAGGCCACTATGGAGGCCCCCTCCATTGGTTATTTTTCTGCCAATTTCCTTGTGATGGTTGACATTGATTCTAAGGTTGAGGCCACTGGTTATTTTGCTAGTTAGGCCACTGGTTATTTTGCTGGTTAGGCCATTGATTATTTTTTTGGTTAGGCCACTGGTTATTCTACTGGTTAGGCCACTGGTTTTTTTTCTGGTTAGGCCACTGGTTATTTTGCTGGTCAGGCCACTGGATAGTTTGCTGGTCAGGCTACTGGTTATTCAAGGTAGGCTGAGAGTACTGAGAAGGATTCTGATAACTTTGGTTTTTCCATTGATTATTATATAGATTTGAAAATTGCAATGGGTCCTGAGGCATACCTTGTCTTGAAGCCCATGGTCAACATTGAGCAATGAAGAAAACTTTCTTGTTATCTCCTTCTATCTTCATGTACTATGTAGGCAAATGTTGATTCTCCAGGTTCACCACCAGCTTGCATCTGAAGTCTTTCTTTTGTTTACGATAGTGAGGATAGTACTCAGCTAACTATGATTCAACATCTGCATGCTTCTTCTTGGCATTCATGGTGTCAAGATGTGTAGCAACATCATTAATGATGTCTTTCTTGAAATCAGAAAGCAAGTTAGATATCTCCAGCTTGGAAATGCCCGAACTGATCCCTTTAGTGACTATGGACTGATATCCCCTGCCTTTCTTCACAGTTGATTTGGAATAATTGAGATAGATTTTCTTGTGGTCATCCCAAAAAGATTGGGATATGTCCCCACCATCCATGAGGTCCAATGCTTCTAGACAACTATTGTTTACTCCTCTTAAGAAGACTAGTTTCTATGAATCCTTGACCAACACATGTTGGGGATTATTCTACATTGTGTATAAGAAATATGATACATAATCCTCAAAGATTTCATCCTCATTTTGTGACATTCTAAAAATTTCATCTCCCCTTGGGTCGCTCCCCTTGCAATACTCTTTGTATTTCTGCAGAAACAAAGTCTGCATCTCATCTCAAGTGCCTGCTACATTTGATCCTAAGCCCATGAACCATCCTAAGGCTGACTCTTTTAGTGTTGCTGGAAATAGCTTGAGTTTTTGGGCATTAGTGTTACAGTCAAAGCTACGATAGAGGATGTCAAACTCAAATAAAAAGGTGTCAGGATCTTCAGTTATCGGGCCAAAAATGAACCACCTCACAATAGGTGCTTAGTAATTTTTCCCAAAGCCTCTCTTAAGAATAGTTTATTCAATCTAAGGATTACTTCTCCCACCATGAGGTGCATTTAGTTTGTCAACCCAGGGATGTATACTTGAAATGGTATGACACAATATATGCACTAAGTCCCTTAAAGATTCATTCTATCTATGCTACATGAAGGTAAAATGCATGAAAGGAATCTACACTAGCGCTACAGGAAAGTAAACACACTTAATCCTTACTAAAATTAATGCTAGAAATTGTAAACTCTACCTAAGCCTATTCTTTCAACCTAGAGCATTCACTATAACTATCCTTGTAGGTGCTACAAGAACATTCACAAAGTACAATGCTGTAGGAAGAAACTATAATCTTCTATCTGAAATGCTAGAAATGTTGAAAGTAAATCTACTCTACTCTACTCTAATCCACCTCCCAAGTGGGCCCCCTTGGTCGGATTCTACTAATCTACTAACACAGAAGGTAAACCAAGAATTACTTCATTATATTTCAAGAATTGATTACATAAAAAAAATACATAAAACTTGGAAAATAACTTGCTGTGCAAGATACAACACTATATTCCCAAAAACTTCTAAACTTCCAAACTGACAGTCAAATCCCTATAAATAGAGGATCAACACTTTATTAAAAAATAGAAAAGAAAAGTGTTAACTGAAATCATGCCAGAGAAGAGAGGGAAATGTAATAACCCATGATATGTGCAATAAAGTTTAGGTGACCAATTCAACACAGAGATGAGTGTAGAAGGAATATAGCAGTGCTACAATCCTGCATTTCTGGAACATCAACTCCTCTTTTGCAGTAGCCATGTCTTCTAGTGCCATGATGGTTACCCATTGTAGCTGGACCTCAACACTTTCCTTTGAATGCTATCGACCACTCTCAAGCTGCTCCTACTTCCTGGCAGGTTAGTTATCATGCATAAATATTCATACAAGTAAACTTAATCAAATTGATCTAAATATTAGAACACACATTCTGATTGCTATATGAAATACTGCAATATATATATATATATATATATATAT
>MU225905.1:2975856-2991476 GCA_018584345.1 Thuja plicata
ATATATATATATGCAAAACATGACATAACTATCTACCCATGGGTTTGATGGTTCTAACTATACTTCAACACAAGTTCAACTGATTATAAGTCCACAAATGTTTTGCTAATACTTAAAATAGAGTATTAAGATCAATATAATAGAGGGAATAAATGGTCTCATCAAGTCTCACACTTTCTATGAATTCCATGCTCTTCACAGTAGATATTGAACAAATCTGAATTAAACTCTCCACCTCTATCTGATCTTAAAGATTTTATCTTTAAACCTTATTCATTCTCAAATTTTTCTTTGAATATCTTGAATTTGTCAAAAGCCTTAAATTTCTCTCTAAGATATGTAACCCACATCATCCTAGAAAATTCATCAACAAAAAGTATGAAATACATTTCACCATAGTAAGATCTCATTCTTATAGGAATACACAGATCTATATGCACCAGATCCAACTTCCCTTTTGTTGAGTAAGATTTTCTTTTAAAACTTCTTTTAGTCTGTTTCCCCATTACACATTCTCTACACATGGTGTTAGATGGTTTCACAATCTTTGATAGGTCTCTAACAACATTACTCATACTTGCCTTCACAATATTATAAAAATTCACATGAAAACATATTCGTTGCCATAACCAACTATCATCAACCTTCACAACAAAACAAGACGCCTCAGATGTATTCAATTCAAATACATACCTCTTGAATTAGCACCAGATGTGATCAATTCCCCTGACTTACTTCTGATAGAACATTTCCCATCAATGAACTTTAATTGGTAACCTTTGTCCACCAGCCGTCCAACACTCAAAAAATTATGCTTAAGTCCATCAACAAGTAACACACCGTCAATATTAGTCTTTCCATCCAAAGAAATAGATCCAACTCCAATGATAATCTTAGGAGTATTGTCACTAAATCTCACAACACTAACATCATACTTGGTTATCTTAAAAAATTTATTTCTATCACCAGTCATATGGTGTGAACAACCACTATCTATGACCCATTCAGATTTCTTTTCAACATGTGACACTAGAGATTTCTCTTCATGAATAGTTTCATCATCCTTGATAGAAATAAATCCAATATGATTATTATCAATAACATCATCACCAAAAACACCTTCACTAACATAGTAACATTCCTTATCCTTGGAATACTTAGGTCTATAAAACTTAGATTTATGCTTAGGAACCCTTGTAGGAAATCTAGATGCAAAATGACTTATCTTATTGCATGAAAAATATTTCAGAGGTAACTTTCCAACAAACTTACCTTTACCTCTCTTTTCTCTTCTAGTGACCAGGGCCACAATTTCATCTAACTTCCTTCTGCTTCCTGTATCTTTTCCCAGTCATCAACATATTCTCCAAGCTCTTCTCTCAAGTCACTTCTTCTGGTGCTCAAAACCCGTGATAAAGTCTTTATATTATTATGTACAGTCACCTTGAAGGCTATCTCAACCTTAATTAATGAATCTCCTAGGTTTGCAGCCTCAAAAGTAGTTAATTTACAATCAAAATCTCTATTGAAGTTCACCGTCAAAGGTATGATCTCCTCTATAAATTGCACTTTAGTTTTGCAAAGAGGTGTCAAAGATCAAAGAATTTTTTTGATCACTTATTTTTCATTGTATGTGCCTCTAGAGTTTCTAATGCCAATAAGAACCTCTATAACTCTCTATACATATGCTCTAATATTCTCATCATGTTTCATTTTCAGATTTTCCATCCTTGTCTTCTAGTTCTGCAACTTTGTTTGCTTAGTAAACTTATCTCCTTCATATATTGCTTCCAATCTTGACCAAATTTTATGTTTAGAATCCAAATATTTAACCTCTATGAATTCAACTTAAGAGAGTGCACTAATCAGTGCTTCTCTTTCAACTATGTTATAAGAAATCAACTTCTTTCCTTCATTTGTAGCTTTATCTAGTTATTCTTATGTCTTTACCTACTCATGTTTAGTAGCTTTATCTAGTTAATCTTCAGTCTTGACCTACACCATAACACAATCCTTTTTTTTTGAGGAAACCTTGTTAATGGTAAAACCCCGATGAGAATTAGCACCCACGAATACTGTACTGAGAGTATAGTATCCCTGATAAAAGATATAGCCCTATTAGGAGCTTATTAATGCATTACAATAATAGTCTCTATTAAAGGAAAAACCCTATTAGGAGTCAAGAGTAACAGTAGGCTCACTACCCAGGCACACTGCCTAAAGAAGGTTAAATCCACCTTTAGGACTTACTATCTAAAATACAAGTGTATATGAAATACACAATCCAATGAACTATCTGATAGCAACTGTCTTTGCTTGATTAGTTCCAATGAAGTCTCTTAATCACAACCTCTACTCTTCATCCAACATACTTTGCACAAACAAGCTTACATCTTCCACGCTTCACTATTACCACTCTTTCCACAAAAGAAAAAAACTTTCTTTTACACAGATTTACAATAAGTAATTAGGTCAAACAATTAAGACTTCCCTAATGCAAAAATAATTACATAACCCCTTGATAAGATACATACGATACCTATAAATAGTAAACATCAATTACAACTCATCAAATATAGTCCAAGATCTGTAATCCATGCTCGCACTCCATAATACACGCTCCATTTATGAAGTCGGCCCCAAATAGGTCTCCTCCAGAACACATGCCACATATAACATCACCAAGAGTCTTGCGACCCAAGAATGATAAAAGACATTCCTTAGAATGTCTTTTTCCATTCCCCAAGCTCGCATAACATGAATTGATACCACATGCAAGTTATCCTGAAAACTTAAAGACTAACTCTGTCATAGTTCACTGTCACTGTCCAATACCTAGTCTTCACTAAAACAATTGTAACTTACTCAATCTGAATTATTAAGCCACTCAACCTTATAACTAAGATAAAAACACATCCCTATACACATCCTCATCTTTGCATGTTCTAAATCAAATATACAGTACCAATACACTTCTGATAGTGAATAATAATAACCAGTCTGTTCTGTCTCAATAGAAACATGTGTTGACATCAGTGAAAAAACATGAATGCCAACAACAAAAAAAACCAATTCCAACAATGAATTTTCTAATGTTGCATGTTATCTTATAGACATCTATGACTACATTAGTTTTTTAATTTGCATTTTATTTGATTGGTTCTGTTATCTGGACCTTGGGGAGCTGCATGATAATGGCTCAGAGTGGACTCTGTGGCATTTCTGTAAATAACACATTTTCCAAACCAGGGATCTATCTACTTAAGACACAAAGGAAAAGGGTGGTACCTTCTCACTTTATCATCCATGCATCTTCTACATGCTCATTTCTCTCATTTAGGAAAATCTACATAGGAAATGAAAAGCCCACATCACAAATTAGGACTTATTCCTCCCAAGGTAATATCTATTTTCCAAAGTATTATTTCACGTGATTTGAAACATGCCCATCTTGTCATTTTGTTTCAAAACATTTTTGAATATGCTATAAGTACTGAGTGAATAAGTTAGGATCATTTTTCATCGTAAAAATTATGTTCATTTAACTATTAAGGAAAGTGATTGAGTGGTTTAAATTCAAGATATATGATATTTAGAAAATATTATTGAAATGTAGAATATGAATTTTACGAGTTAATATATTGATTTCAGATATTTTACAAAGATATGGGCTCTAGATTTTTATAATTTGATAGGCTTAAACCTTTTTAGCTATGGGAATATATGCTCTGTTGGATTTGTTTCTCCTCCAGAATGGAAGTATTCATACGTAAATGTTTATGTACCTTTTTTTTTTTCAGAAGAACATGGAAATTTGGGAACTTTTTTGCCAGTTACTTCAAAATGTAGCAGGAAATGTTTAAGCCCAAGGGAAGAAAAATATGATAAGCATGTATATGAAGGGTTCCATCCAATGTAGACAAAACCAAAATGGTGGATGAGACTTTTGGCAGTCTGGCCTTACATGATTTATCTTCATGTGTGTTGGGTGTTTACAGAAAAAAACATATAGTATGCACCCATTCTTGGAGGATTTTGAACCATTTACAGTTCCCTTCCTTGGTAATGGTCTTGACATGCTATCTGACTGGTTCTTTACAACATATGTTTTCACAATATACTTGAGGATTGTAAGGAATAATAAATTTCCTCGTTTCCTGAGATTTCATGTGGTAAATGGGATGCTGTTAGAGATCACTTTCTCAATTATTGGAAAAATTAATGATTGGTACCCCAATTAATTTTATTGGGGGTTGTTTGGGAAACACTTTTGGTGGTTTTCTTCCATTGCATTCCTTTTGACATGCATTTTCTGCATTGGATGTGCTCTGGGAGGCATGTATGCTGATGTGCCATTTCTATTTGACGCTGCATACATGCAAATGCATTACCGATTGACTTTAGGGAAGACTTGTGAGATTACCCATGGGAAGCACTTTTGATCAGAAGGATGTTGGAATATTGCAACATTTAGATGTAAACAATTGATAGATGGTTCTTTCCCTAGAAGGCTAATGCCAACACAAAATTTTCTTTTTCTGATTATGATTTTTGGCCACACTATGGGTTGCATAAAATCATTGTCAAAAAGTCACCTATTGAAATTTCTAAATGCTTGAATGTGGAATGGTCCAAAATATATTTATAACTATATTTGTTTGAAGTGGAGTTTTATAACTTATTTCATACCACTTGCAAAAAAGAGTAATCTGGCGGCTTTTCCAAGATTTGCATTTTGAGAGGACTAATTAATAATTTACGTAAAGTTAGAAGCAATGTTAAAAAAAATATTTTATTCAATTTAGAAACATTTGCTTGGACCTTGAATTTAAACACTGCTACTTCCTAAAGCATTTATAGAATAATGTACTAAAATTAATGTAATTTCAATGATCATTTACAAAAATATATATTGTTGAAATATTTTTTTATGCTGAAGTTATTCCATAGATAAGAAAAATCATGGTGAAATTATAAATAATTTCTTGTTGATTCTAACTAGATGTTGAAAGAGCTCAAATTAGATCCTTCCCACAGATGTATTGATGTCCTTTTTGACCATACACTAAATTATTTGATGTCGATGGAGATTCAAACTTGTGGATATAGGTGATAGCTTGAATAACAATTAGTGGAGATGATCATGGAGAGAGTCTTTTTGTTTATTAATGACCATAATCTATAGATATGGGTGGTGGAAAGGATTTGCTGAGTCACATTGTCATTTGTGTCAGTTAGCCCATGATATTGAGAATAAATGAGGTGGGCTTCTACTAAGCATTCAACTAGTGGCAGTGTCTTGCTGTGCAAGAGTAATCGGGGGTGAAGGAAAGAGATTTAATAGATTATTGGCCACAAAATTAGCCAGTTTAGAAGATTTTCGTGTGTATATAATATGCTCTCTTTTCATGTTATATGAGTTCACAATGCTTCCTAAACTACAACTTTCAGTTATTTCATGTGTGTTTGTTAGTATTTTTTTCCTATTAAAGATTATCAAAATAGAATTAGATTACGAGGAGGAGCTGCTCTAGTTTATAGGAACATAGAACACCTACGAGCCAAAAAATAAAAAAAATATATAGGGAGTTTATAGAACTTAGTCCATCATATATCAGGTTTCATGAGCATCTAATCCTAAGTACCTATAATATTATTACTACATTCTACTTTATCCCACTCATAGGTTCCTAAAGGAGGTACAATAGTATCTAGATCAACATCTATAATGTACTATTTGACACTGTTTCTTATTCTTTTTTCTGTCTTCCATGATTGGCTTGGTGATCTTCTTTTATTCCATGTATCTTCTTAGTAGCTCCAACTCTTTGTTCAAGTTATTCCTCCCTTGATCAAGTGAGAAAATTAGATTTCTATTTTTCAAACCAATGTCACACCCTCCTTCAACAAGATCATAAATCAGTCCCTGGGAATCTCCAAGGTAGCTGAAACCTGTAACATTATAATTAGAAAAGTGAGTTCATTGGTGAACTCAGTAAGGTGCCTTATTTTGAATTCGAAAAACTCTTCATTCCTCTTTATCCATAAAAACCAAAAAATATCATTAATAAGGACAAGAAAAAATCTATTTAAATTTACATTAAATGTCCCATTATTTACTAGCAATAATTTCATGCTAAGTAAATCCAATATTAGCGTTCCAATCCACAGGCCGACCAAAAATCAAAACCACAAAGAAAGGGAAAATTTGTAGTAAAAAAAGGTGTTCAAAAGTTTAAGGTAATTGTTGGGATTAATTGGAAGCAGTATTGAGAGGGGAGGGGTGAATCAGTACCTCTAAAACTTTTAACACTTTTCACCTTTCTTCATTAGCAATCAAACTTTACTGTATTACTGACCAAATATGATATTCTTTCTGATGCATGTAGTATTATTTCATAACCTTAATTGTATGCAACATTCATAGAAACATTCATGAAAGTAATAGACACATAACACAAGATATGATATCAAAAAAGACTCCTCTTAGGAAGTAAAAACTATGGTGGGGATGACACCCACAAAACTTCACTATCTGCAGAATGGAAGGCTTACAATTTGATCACTTCTGATGATCTACCCTATTAGGAGTATTAATGTGGAGACCTTTTAGTATCTACTCTGTTAAGAGCTTTAGCAACACTGATGTAGTGTGCACTCAGTTAAGAGATTTACAATAGGACTGTTAGTCCACCTTCCTTGAAAAGATTTCTTAAGTGTGCTACACTTGTTAGAATGAGTACAATATGTATGACCTAACTATATGCAATCTATAATTGCTGATCATAGACCCATTAAAGCTTACAGTATATGAATATCACCTATAGTGATTGATTAATACCTTTTCTTGCTCATTGGTAGCCTGTGTTCTTGTTCTTGAAACTAAATTGATCATTTTCTGTCCTTCTGCATGAATTCTCTTGTCTGATCCTTAGATGCTCTTAGTGGCTACAATCATCATTGAACAACATGTTCCTAATTGATTGAGCATCTATTTATACAAGTATTTGACCTATTTTAGAATCACACATTACAATGTTAACTCTAGATCCAAGGTATACAACTTGGCCTTGATCCTTTAGTTTGCATGTTTTAAATTAGTTAAACTGATAAAAACAATATTAATTACATTTCTTTTCCCCCACGAAATGGATTTAAAAAAAATCAAAAAGCTAAATATAAAAATTCAGTGATTTATTTGACGTGGAAAGTCAAATCCAATTTTTGCGGGATCTAACTGACTGTCGGTTCTTTCTCATCGGTGTGAACTGAAGGTCTGTCGGTGTTCCTTCTTTGAGCTGATCATCGGGTTCCCTTCATCTGTTGGGTTCCACTCTTGGCTATTTGGTCAGGTTGCACTATTGGTTACTCGTCGGGTTCCTTTGTCCTTTTTGTCATCAGGTAACACTGAATAGTGTTCATCAGGATGCTTTGTACTTAGCAGTATTGGTAACCTTGTCATCGAGTAGTGCTATGCCCTGTCTGTCAGTGTAGTGTAAACCGATGGTGTTTGTCATGTTTTTCCTTGCATATACTAATGGAAAAATATAATGTCTTCAATCCCCCCTTTGACATTAGTATCAAAAACACATATGTGCAAAATACTAAAGTGTTTAGTACGTACACCATGTATATATCCTTGTCATTATATGACTCCCCCTAACTGTATGCATCGATATAGTATAAATATATGTACATGTATACTTGCCTTTGTACTATACATTTCCCTTTTTGTTCTTTCCTCTTTCAAATGACTGAATGTACATATCATTTCCTCCTTTCATTTCCCCCGTTTACTGATTGACTGTACATATCATTTCCTACTTTTTTGATAATCATGACAAAAATGTACAACTTATAAGTTGTCAAAAATGTGACAAAAAAGTATAACTTATAGAGTGTAAAGAATGTGGGAGTGAGTGTTCTTGATATCTTCAATCATTTTCTCCCATTTTTCTCTAAGGAGTTCTAATGCCATGTGCTCTAGCTCAATTTTGGCATGCATATCATAAATGCTGTCTATGAAAAACATTTTTGGGGTGGCAATAAGTGTTCTTGCCTCTGTCATATGTTGCTGCAGTAATGTGAGAGTAGGTAATAGTTGAGCTTGAAGCTCATTCACCTAATCTCTGAACTTTGTTTCTGCAATTTGTATATCTTGTCTCAGCTTCCTAGCTTGCTTGAGATGGTCTTGGTGCAATTTGATTGCATCTTCATTGTTTGTTAGACCTTGCACACTGGCTTGAAGATCATCATCAATCTATGCTATCTTGTCAGTATAGTCCTTTTTGAGTTGATCTAGCATGAAAAATTTATGAATCAAGGTTATAGCTTCTGAAATTATGGGGTCTACTGTGCTTATCAGTTTAGATAGCTTTACCTTTTGTAGTACCACTTCTTTTCTTATCTTCTCTACTAGCTTGAATTCATATTTATGTTCAAGTCTAGCTTCTATAGCCTTCTCAACATCTATATTCTGAGATGTGAGAGCCACTAATTGATCAAGCATGGGGGTTGTTTGATCAACATTCGTATCAGGTAAAATTTTCTAAAGGATTCCTCTTGCAACTTCAAGTACCTTTACTTCCTTTGTGGCTTTTCTTAACTTATCCAGCATGACTTCCTTTCACAAAGTTTTGCATACTTTGTCAACTCAGTAGGATCCAATGTTCTAGGATCACATACTGGAATCTGAATTATTTCATCAAGAGTAACTAGATTCTTTTTCTTTCTCTTCTTCTTCCTTGAGATTTGAGTAGAGGCAGTTGTATGAACTACCATTTCTAGTTCATTTGTCTTCTCTGAGGCGCTCGGTGAAGGATTTGTAGATGAAACCTCTTGTGTATTTTTCTCAGGGTTCACCTGTCGGTTAGGTGAAGACGTCTCTTCACCAACCTTGGGTGTTTCAACATATTTTTCTTCAGTTTTCTTTTGAGAATCATCTATCTTTTCTTCACTTCTCTCCTTCCACTTTTCCTGCTCTACTTGTTTTTCTTTTTCTTTATTTTGATCAGTAGAATTATCTTTCTGATCATTGGTTGCAGCTTGATCTTCAGTTGTATCTTTTGGTTCATCTATTTTGTCTTTTGTTGCTGCATCACCCTTGTCCCCGGGTATGCTTGTGTCTATTGCAGTAGATTCTTCATTACCTTCTAGCAGATTGATGGCCTTTATCAACACTGGCATATTATCCTGAGTGCTCACCTGTGCTGCATCTAGATTTGTGTCCTGCTCATCAGTTTGAGCTTGTTGAGTAGTGACATCTTCATCATTTTGGATTTGATCTGTAGGGTCCAATTCTATGATGTCAATGACTAAAGTGTCTGGCCATGTCTCATCAGCAACATCCATGTCTTTATATCCTGGTGTCTTCAATGCTTGTTGCTTTTCTTGACCTTAAGTGATATAAATATAACATCATCATCCTTCTTTAGATCCTTGTCAGAATTATAGTGAGTGATATCTTGAATGTCAAGATCATCCATGGGTTTATCTAAGTCAATGGGCTCAATATCTTCAATATTATCCAAAGAAATGTGCTTAGGACTTTCTTTACCTTCCTTTTCCTCTATATGAGGTGTCTTAGTGAGAATTAATTGATTCTCACAACTTGTTGATTCTGCTGGTAGATTAAGGATTTTTCTCCATTTAGTTTCTATCATGCTGTCTAGCTCTATAAATTTGTCTTGTAGCACCTTGTAGGCTCTTATCTTTGCCACAAATTTGTGTGCATGCTTTTTCATTATTTCTTTTATCTCTTCCATTTTAGATTCGGGAGGCATGAGTGTGACAAGAGCCCTCTCCCTTGCTTCCTTTTCGGTGTGCAAAGCATAAGACCATTGTTGTGATATCCTATCACCTAGTTCTTTAGGTATTTTGTTGATAAACTCAAATGGTACATATTTAAACTTGACCATTGCCCCGATTATTGCATCTTGTATTTTATGTTGGTCCTTTTGCTCAAGTTTTTCCCATTATCTAATTTTCCTATCATTCATAGTTCTAGGTGCTAAGATTTTCTTATCTACATCATGCTCATCCTCTTTTGAGTCTTCTATGTCATCTTTGGTCTTGACCAGTCTTTTCCTTCTTTTGGTAGGTGTTTTCTTCTCTGATTACTTCTTTGTTTGTTGCTTCCTCTTATAGGTCCTCACTTGACCTTTTTTGAGAGGTGTAGTATCTTTTGTAGTTTGGCTCCTTGTCCTCTGAGTTGCTATGGTCCTTGGTTTCTTTGTAGGAGGTGGAGGCACATAAGACTCTGTGGCTTTAGAATATGATCATTGTTTATCTTCTTCTACACTGATGGCACCCTATTCCTTGGCTTTCTCTATTTTTTCTTTCTCCTCCTCATTAACCGACAACATCTTCTCAAGATTTTTCACCATCTTGTTTTTCTTGTTGACAATATTCTTTATGAATAGGCCTAATTTAATCTTAGACTTTGCTTCTTCATATGTGCCAAATCTAGGTTGTTTACTGTCAAGTGGTTCATTCATCAATGCATCAATTGCATTTGTTGCTTGATCTATGTTTATTTCATAGTCAAGAGGTGGTAACTAGGCTGTTCTTGGTACAACTAGTTTAATGTGAGTAAAATATGTATCCACCATAAAACATATCTCATCCCTATGTTTTTCAATCAATTTTTTAGGGATCCTCACTCTCTCCATCATCTTTTCCTTGAAATCAAGGAAGTATTCAATCATCATTGAATCAAAGTTGTCACCTAGTGACTTGATATAGTCATTTATCTGTATTGTGACTGGCTTGGTGGTATCCCATTTCACTTTTCCAACTGAAGGAAAGTATTCTTGAAAATAAAAGAATATACACATTATAAGAAAACCAAACTTACATGTGTTTGTCTTGGCTGACCTGATTGTTGTCATGTTCTCATCAAGTTTCTTCAGCAGGATCTCACATAGATCCATTTGTATTCCTTTAGTGACAATCTTGTAAGCTATGCTTACTACTGTTGATGCTATGTTGTTAATCCTGCTCACTTGAAAGATCTTGTAACCTATCACACATGCGCAAAACTTCAGTTCCTCATCGGTGATGGTATTCACCTCGAGTCCTTTGTTATCCCACACAACATTGTTGAGTTTTTCAACTTCTGGTTGAGAGGGATGATTATGTGCCTTAGGTTTTTCGGTTATGGGGTAACCTATTACAACATGTAACACATCCTTTGTGATTTTCTTAGGTTCATCCAACCATAAATTCTAGTCATGCATTTTGCTTAGCACCAATCTAATCCAGTCAGTTTTGAAAACCCTTGAGAAATATAGGGCATTTGTTATCCCTTTTACCTGTAAGTGTTTGTGTTCTTCCTTTAGGTTCCCTTGTCCATCACACAACTTCTTGTAAGCTTTATCTATCTCCATATCACTAATTTCAGTGATCTTGCAGTGGATATACGACCTTATGTCTTCTATCAGCAAAACCCTAGGTGGAATTTTTGAAAATGCGCCAGAGTCATTGGGTTGCGATGCGATCTCCGGGCATATCTTGTATTTAGGTTCCACACAGGTGCTATTGTTTATCAACTTAACGGTATTCTTCTTATCATTCTTCAATTTTACTATTCTTGAAGTGGTTTCCATGAGCCATCGTGTTTCAAATTTAGGGCTTTTTCAAAAAACAATTACAGAGTTCTTCGGTGCGCTTGGTACTTACTTCGATCCATTTGACTGGTGAGTGATCTATTTTGGAGTGGGTTGGATTGAGTTAAGGTCACTCTGCTAAATGCTCTCTTTACGCTTTGTTTTCTCAAATTGCATGTGAAAAATGAAGTCCTTTTGTCAAGTATTTATCAATTTTTCCTTAAGGCTGTCATAAATGCTCAAGAACTCATCGGGTCATGAAGACCAAGTTCATTGGGAAGACTCTCAAATAAAATTCTCAGTGTTGACAAGATGCTCGAGATAGCTGTTAAGATTGTTGCTTTCATCGACGGATCTCGGTGTAGTGTTGAGACAACATTATAACTTTGCTTCCTTACCGATGGGTGTCAGTTTACATAGGCAACTTAGCATTTTATCTGTTGACCGACAATTCTCGACAAGTATAGACAACTCATCCTTATATGTTCACCGATGATTTTTGGTATGTGATTACTGACGGGGTTGTTTTCTCAGAATTGTAACAAGTAACATAACATGCATCTTTATTCATGCAGATTTTGACTATCTATCAATTTGTATAATGGAACTGATGCAAAATATGACTTGGTGTAGTGTAGTTCCATACTTGTTCTACTTAAGTGGGGGTGGTGATGTCACTGGATCCATTGGATGGGGTGTCATCATTTGCATTGCTTGGTCTAGCTTCATCATTGCTTGAAGCTTTTCTCCACATTTTGTCTCTATTCCTCCATATATCTTCAATGGTGTTTCCATTGGGATATATGCTTGTCTCTGCCATTTGGTCTTTGCAGTATTTCTTGAGATGACCCACTTTATGACAATGTAAGCATGCCATTCTGGGGTTTGTCTAGCCTATAGACCTTCTGGTCCATGTTCTCATGCAGTTTTCAACAATGTGACCATATCTACCACATGTTGTACAATTTGTCCAAGTATTGTAGTCCTATACATACTGATTACCGATTCTCTTTGGTTGATAAGGAATTTCTTGACCTTTAGGCATCCATGCTTGTCTTTTCTTTTTCTAGCATTCAATACTTGTGTGCCCATTCATTTCGCACGTAGGAATGTATTTGTCCATGTAGGTTTCCTTCTTTGGTTGATCCATCTTAGACTTACATTCATATGTTCTATGTCCTTTCTTGTTACATTTATAATAGAATCCTATGAATGAAGATGTAGATTTAGGAATACCATTCATTTTGCCTCTGCATACATTTGATGTATGGCCTTGCTTTCCATAGTGATTGCATGTAAGATTTCTTGGTCTTGGATTTTCATATACATTCTTTTCCTCGGCTTGATTTGATGATTCTCCATTTTCGGTAAAACCTACACCGTTATTGTTGTTAACTCTTTGTTGTCCTTCAAGAAAATCATCCATTCTTTTATTGCTTTCTTCAGCCTTTCTGATAATTTCATTATGCTATTGCTGAACTCTAAGCTTATGCTTTAGTTTTTCATTTTCTTCTCTTAATTCACCGATATTCTGTATTCTTTCAATGAGTTCCACATTCATTCTGTTTGCTTCTTGACTCATAAGAATAATCTGATTTGTAATCTCGTGGTGATGCTCAACATGTCTTTGAATTTCTGGCTCCTTTTCTTGTAGCTTCTCTGTAATATTCCTCCTATCATAAATAGCTAGCGTTCTTTCTATTTAAGCCTGTCTAGCAGAACTCATCACATCAATCATTCTTACCATTTGGGTCTCTTGACCGATTTGCTGCATCTTTATTTGCTCTGTCAGATGTTTATTGATCTCCTTTAGATTTGTGATTTTTTCTTCTGATGTATCTGATGCTTTTCTTGTATTTGATCCTGAAGATTCAAATAAATATGGAATCTCTTCTTCTTGATAATCATTTTCATTGCTCCAAGTTGCCATACCTTTTCTCTCATCCAATAGCTCTCTCATCTCGATTCTTACTTCTTTATACTGTTCAAAGAACATATGAATTTCAAGCTTTTTGTTCTCAATATTTTTATCAAGTCTATACTTCTCCATTGTATGATCTTTTCTCTTAAGCCTTTAATATTTCCAAGAAGAGACTTAGCTCTGATACCAATTGCTAGGATTCATGGGAAGCAGTATTGAGAGGGGAGGGGTGAATCAGTACCTCTAAAACTTTTAACACTTTTCACCTTTCTTCATTAGCAATCAAACTTTACTGTATTACCGACCAAATCTGATATTATTTCTTATGAATGTAGTATTAATTCATAAACTTACTTGTATGCAACATTCATAGAAATATTCATGAAATTTATAGACACATAACACAAGATATGATATCACAGAAAACTCATGTTAGGAAGTAAAAACTACGGTGGGGATGGCACACACAAAACCTCAGTATTTGTAGAATGGAACGGAGCCGGTTAAGGCTTACAATTTGATCACTTCTGATGATCTACCCTATTAGGAGTATTAATGTGGAGACATGTTAGGATTTACTCTGTTAAGAGCTTTAGCAACACTAATATAGTGTGCACTCGATTAAGAGATTTAAAATAGGATTGTTAAGTCCACCTTCCTTGAAAGGATTTCTTAAGTGTACTACACTTGTTAGAATAAGTACAATATGTATGACCTGACTGTATGCAATCTATAATTATTGATCATAGATCCATTAAAGCTTATAGTATATGAATATCATCTATAGTGATTGATTAATACCTTTTCCTACTCGTTGATAGCCTGTGTTCTTGTTCTTGAAACTGAATTGATCAGTTTTTGTCCTTCTACATGAATTCTCTTATCTGATCCTTAGATGCTCTCAGTGGCTACAATCATCATCAAACAATATATTCATAATTGATTGAGCATCTATTTATACAAGTATTTAACCTATTTTAGAATCACGTATTACAATGTTAACTCTAGATCCAAGGTATACAACTTGACCTTAATCCTTTAGTTTGCATGTTTTAAATCAGTTAAAATTATAAAAACAATATTAATTACATTGCTTTTCCCTCATGAAATGGATTTGAAACAAATCAAGAAGCTAAATATAAAACTGTAGCGATTTATCTGACGTGGAAAGTCAGATCCACTTTTTGCGGGATCTAACTGACTGTGGGTTCTTGCTCATCGGTGTGAACTGAAGGTTTGTCGGTGTTCCTTCTTTGAACTAATTTTTGGGTTCCCTTCATTTGTTGGGTTCCACTCTTGGCTATTTTGTCAGGTTGCACTGTTGGTTACTCATCAGGTTCCTTTGTCCTTTTTGTCATCGGGTAACACTGAATAGTGTTCATCAGGATGCTTTGTACTTAGCAATATTGGTAACCTTGTGTTGTCTGACTTTCAGTCACCCTTTTTTTTGCATTATTGGAGTCAGTCTGGTCAGTCTTGAGTCTAGGTCTAAGTCTTTTACAGGTAGGAAATCTTTGCCAGGCTTTCTCTTCCATTACCTTTTTGTCTTGAGCCGGGTGGGATATTTTTAGAGTCTCATTAATTGGGTAGGTTGTAGCACCTGATCTGGCAAAGATTATGATCTTTCAATTGATGATCTTTTCAACAGGTGGAATGATGTTCGTGAGTCATGAGTTTCAGGCATTTAAAAGAACTCAGAGAGATTCTGCATATAATGGAATCAACATTGAACCATTCAGATTGAAGACTGGTGTGGATCGATCCTACAGGTCTCAACAATCCTAATGCAACAAACGGCGAGCAATTTGGTTAAGTGATGAGCGAGAACGAGCTCGGCGGGATTTCAAAAATCACTTTCTCCGCGGCGGAATTCTACCTTAGTTGGTAATTCTCCGCAAAGCTGAACTTTGCCTTGTGCGGGTTTCGCACTCAGTTGGTGATTTTCTGCCAAAGTAAAATTTTGAGCTCGGCGGGTTTTCTCCCCTCTCAGGTGATTTTTCGCAAAGAAGAAAACAAGCTCGGCGGGTTTTCGCCCCTCTCGGGTGATTTTCCGCAAAGAAGAAAAGGAGCTCGACAGGTTTTCGCCCCTCTCA
>MU225905.1:3007521-3021972 GCA_018584345.1 Thuja plicata
GTTTCTCCACCCACCTCTTCAGTTCTAAAAGGTAACTCAAAATTAGCTCTTCAGTTAACCAAACTCTATCTCCTCTCTCTCAGTTGAAGAGGTGGAGTTTACTGATGGCTTCTCCAGTTCCCTTTGAACTCAATAGTTCATCTTCCTATCTTTGGGATTGATCTCAACCATTCATCTCATTCTCAATTCTTATATAAAAAAACCCTTCATAACCATTTGAAGGATCCAAGATTTCAAGCTCACGTGCACAATTACTCTGTTAGATTGGTTCAAGCATCAAGTCATCTTGCGATCACACACACATTCAATATCAAGTTCTCGACGTTCCCAAGTCATAGACGCTGCCCACACCAATACTGAGTATCGCAAACAACGTTTTGGAAGTAGAGAGAGAATAGAAGCTTCAAGCAATTAGGTTTACATTCATTTGTTTTCCTCTTATTTGATTGTACATTTTATTGATTCATAGTTTCATTATTAGTAGCTTGTTTCTTATCGATTTTCCCCATTACAAATCTGTGCTACTAACCCCTTGTTAATTCGAGAGTGTTATCCATTCTAAAATTTTTGTTGAACCTTATGTGAATCAAACAACTCAAATATCACTTGTAGATGACAGACAGAACCTTTCGTCCATGACCGTACCAATGCAGATTCTTTTTTTTCATACTTTTCTCGATAAACGTGTAATTTCATAATCACTGGTATTTTATTGCAATTTACAGAATATTTCCACAATCATCTATTTTATTGCCACAATCATTTTAAGATTTTCAAATAATTTTTCTGTCGTTATTCACAATTCTATTTTCTTGCTCTATGTCGCAATTGCTTGATATGTACCGCAACCGATAGTAGTTTACTGTAATCACGCAAAGTTTGCCACAATCAACCGATCCATGCTGCAATCAACAGTGCTTTACCACAATCAAAAGTGCTTTACCTCAATCAGAAACACTTTGCCACAATCGATAGTTCTTTTCCGCAATCGACAATGCTTTATCACAATTGACAAAATTATGCCACATCTGATCCAATTTATCTATTTTTTTGTTTAAAACCTGACTTTTTCTTCGTTTCTATGCAAGAATGGACAAATCACTAAGCATGGAGGAAAGTAAGCCATTGTGAGTATTAATTATTTCAAAATCACTTCTCGATTGCAACATTTTGTGGTACTAACTTATCATTTCAGCTTGTGGCGTGGAAACAGATTTAACAAAGCAACTTAAAAATCAATCATTTGTCATTTTGGTGCTTTAAAAAGAACATTGTATGGCAAACATCACAACCTCACATTTATATATTGGTGCTTAAAATTGACGTGGATGTTAAGAATTGAACAAAGGCAAACAAACATTTCAAATTTGGGGCATTGAAACTAAACAAGCAATCAACACCTACTTTTGGGCTTAAAACTGAACACTTGTGCTTGTGTGATGGTTTAGCTTAGTTCACATTTCAACTTTGGAATTTAAAAGATTAACCTTGTTTCTTGAGTTTTTGGTGCACTTGCACAATCTGTTAGATTAAACACCTTTATACTTTTTAGAAAGGCCTCTCCAGGGAATGGGCTTCTTCCTCAGAGAACGATCTTAAACTGGTAATCCTTCCGATCGATATATAAACAAGACACAAACCAAAGTCCCATTTTATATCTAGCCAAGCTCGGGTGAGGTGTGTTGATGATAGTTTGGACTAGGTGAATATCCCTAAGGAGCCAGCGTGGTCAACTAGGATCTTAAGTGAGTCACACACGTACAAACTGATTGGATAGACGCCACAGACCCTTACTAGAACCTTGTTAAAATAGAGGTCAACCTGATTCACCTTCGAACGGATACCTTATTATAGTGCAAGGGGTTGCAGAATTTACCCAATTTCCCCCCAATATTCCCAACATATGTGTTCTAAGGTATTTGTGTAGTGAAAGAGATCTTCACTATCACGACAATAATACTTGGCAACAACAAAAACACATGCGCCTACGTCATGGACCTTCGTGTCCTAGTAGTGTGACAATTGCTATGTGAGCTAACGAATAATCAAGCATTGGGCCTATAATATTGTATTTGACAGCCAAAATTTGCCTTAGATTAGTCTGTTTGTCCTTGTGTCAAAACCCATGCTAGATTACAAAACACAGTGTCCATTGTGCTTTTTCTTTGATCAATTTCCAAAACACAAAACAAACATCAAAACTATCAAAATGATTCAAACATGTTAAAGTATAGGGTTTTCAACATCAAACTATTTTGCAAATCAAATGCCTTGTTCCAAAAATCAAAATTATTAGAGAGTGAAGCCTATTTTTGAGTCTTTTTGTGACTGTCTCCCCTTTGCTGCAATTGCCTGATTTTGCCGCAATTGACGGAAGTTTGCTGCAATTGTCAATTTTATTGCCGCACTTGACCTATTTATTATCGCAATCGGTGATAGATTACCATAATCAACCTGTCACTTTACCACAATCAATGGAGGTTTTTCACAGTTGACCAGAGACTTTTAAACACCTGTTTTGACCTAAAAAACTTGAAAATACTCTTCATTCTGTGTAAAAGATCAGTGTCTATCCCAAAAAAATGCGAAGAACATTCTGTGAATCTCTAAACTTTAAAAATCATCCATTCTTTGAAAGCACGATTATCGTCCAAGCATTGTTAGTTCGAAAGTTCAGACTCGAAATATCTTGATCCCGTTATCTCAAAATCAACATCTCTATCAGTGACTTTGTCCCAGGCAAATGTCGACAATCTTATTCTTACATCATCAAATATTTGAGATCAAGATAAATCAACATATGTCTTTAGAATGACATGCAGAAAGAGGCTAAGGAAGCCTATGAAAGTATGAATTAGTTTTTTCCTGCGCTGGTATTTTTGATGGAACTTGTGCATAAAACTGTGCTGGAAACTATGTTTCTTTTTGGCAACTTTTTGTTTTCCTTCTTTGGGTTTTTGGTGTTCGTTGGGGTCCTACTTTTTTGTTCGATGTAACAAGATTTGTATGTTTGTAAGGGCTATTAATGCTTATCTCTAGTACTCTTTTGTAAAAGGTTTCGGGGTCCTTTCAAAACCTATTTTTACCTTAATAAAAAACATCTATCTTTAGAATTACCTATTGGGATTAATGGGAAGTAGTATTGAGAGGGGAGGGGTGAATCAGTACCTCTAAAACTTTTAACTCTTTTCATCTTTTCACCTTTCATCATTAGTAAACAATCTTTATTGTATTACCGACCATATTTGTTGTTCTTTCTTATGCATGTAACATTACTTCATAATCTTAATTGTTTGCAATAATTGATAGAAAAATTCATGAAAATAATAAACACATAACACAAGATATGATATCATAGAAAACTTCTGTTAGGAAGTAAAAACTATAGTGGGGATGGCACCCAAAAAGCTTCACTATCTATAGAATGGAAGGGAGCCGGTAAAGGCTTACAATTGATCACTTCTGATGATCTACCGTATTAGGAGTATTAATGTGGAGATCGGTTAAGATCTACTCTATTAAGAGCTGTAGGAACACTGATTTAAGTGTGCACTCAGTTAAGAGATTTACAATAGGATGGTTAAATCCACCTTTATTGAAAGGATTTATTAAGTGTGCTACACATGTTAGAATGAGTACAATATATTTGACATGACTGTATGAAATCTACAATTTTTGATTATAGATCTATAAAAGCTCTCAGAATATGAATATCACCTATAGTGATTGATTAATACCTTTCTCTGCTCGTCGGTAGCTCGTGTTCTTGTTCTTAAAAACTGAATTGATCATTTTCTGTCCTTCTACATGAAATATATTGTTTGGTTCTTAGGTGCTCTTAGTGGCTACAATCATCATCGAACAACATGTTCACAATAGATTGAGCATCTATTTATACAAGTATTTGACCTATTCTAGAATCACACATTACAAAGTTAACTCTAGATCCAAGGTTTACAACTTGACCTTGATCTTTAGTTTTGCATGTTTTAAAACAATTAAACTGATTAAAACAATAATAATTTAATTTCTTCCTCCGCACATAATGGATATAAAAACAAATCAAGAAGCTATATATACAACTTTAGTGATTTATCTGACGTGGAAAGTCAGATCCACTTTTTGCGGGATGTAATTGAGTGTCGGTTCTTGGTCATCGGGTTGAACTGAAAGTTTGTCACTATTCCTTTCTGAACTGATTATTGGGTTCCGTTCATCTATTGGGTTACTCTCTTTATTGTTTCGTTGGGTTACACTGTTGGTTACTCGTCGGGTTCCTTTGTCCTTTTTGTCATCGGGTAACACTGAATAGTGTTTGTCGAGATGCTTTGTATTTGGCAGTATCGAGTAACCTTGGCGTCAGGTAGTGTTGTGCCCTGTCTGTCAGTGTAGTGTAAACCGATGGTGTAGATCATGTTTTTCTTTGTATATACTAATGGAAAAATATAATGTCTTCAATCCCCCTTTGACATTAGTATAAAAACTGATATGTGCATAGCACTAAAGTGTTTAGTATGTACACCATGTATGTATCCTTGTCATTATATGACTCCCCCTAGCTGTATGCATCAGTATAGTATAAGTATATGTACATGTATACTATACATTCCTCTTTTCCTTCTTTAAAATTAATGACTATACACATCATATCATTTCCCCCTATATTTGATATTCATGACAAAAATGTGCAACTTATAAGATGCCAAAAATGTGTAACTTACAATGTGTTGAGTATATGTGAGTGGGTGTTCTTGATATCCTCCATTAATTTCCCCCATTTTTCTTTGAGGAGTTCTAGATCCATGTGCTTGAGTTCAATTCTTGCATGCATATCATAAATGCTGTCTAGGACAGACATTTATGGGGTGGCAATTAGTGCTCTTGCCTCTGTCATATGACTTTGTAGTAATGAGAGTGTCGGTAAGAGTTGATCTTGGAGCTCATTTACTTCATCTCTGAACTTGGCTTCTGCAATTTTTATATCTTGTCTCAACTTCTGGGCTTGCTTTAGCTGCTCATTGTGCAATTTGATTGCCTCTTCACTGTTTGTGAGACTTTGTGCACTTGTTTGAAGATCATCATCTATTTGTGCTATCTTGTCAGTATACTCCTTCATGGGTTGATCCAATGTGCATAACTTTTGTATGAAGGTTATAGCTTCTGAAATAATTGGTTTCATGTGCTTACCAATTTTGAAGGCTTTACCTTTTGCAATGGCACTTCTTGGCTTATCTTTTCAGCTAACTTGAACTGATATTTCTGTTCAAGTCTTTCTTCCATGGACTTCTCAGCATCTATGTTCTGAGATGTGATTGCCTCTGTGAGAACCACTAATTGATCAAGCATTGAGGCTATTTGATCAACATCTACATTAGGTACAATTTGTTGAAGTATTCCTCATGCTACTTTAAGTACCTTTGCCTCCTTTGTGGCTTTTCTCAATTTGTCTTGCATTGCTTTCCTCTCACAAAGTTTTGCATACTTTGTTAATTCAGTAGGATCCAATGTCCTTAGATCAAATACTGGAATCTCAATGATTTCATCCAAAGTAACTAGATTCTTATGCTTGCTTTTCTTCTTCTTTGAGATTTGAGTGGATGCAGTTGTATGAAATACCATGGCAAGTTCATTTATTCTCTCTGAAGTTCTTGGGGAAGGTTTTGTAGATGACGCTTCTTGGGTTTTCTGCTCGGGGTTCACCTGTCGAATTGGTGAAGACGTCTCTCCATCAACCTTGGGTGTCTCAACAAATTTCTCTTCTATTTTCTTCACCTTGTCATCTATCTTTTCCTTTTCTCCTTCTTCCTTCTTCTTGTCTTCTTTTACTTTTTGTTCTTCTTCCTTGTTTTGATCAGTAGTCTTATCTTGCTGATCATCAGTTGTAGCTTGTACTGCAGTTGTATCCTTTGTTGCATTGGTTGTGTCTTTTGGTTTGACATCACCCTTGTCTTCGGGTGTGCTTGTATCATCTGCAGTAGATCCTTCAATACCTTCTAGCATATTTATTGCCTTAATCAATATAGGCATATTGATTTGTGTGCTAGTTTGTGCTATTTCCAAAGTGGTGCCCTGCTCATTGGTTTTGGCTTGTTGAGCAGTGACATCTTCATCTTTTTGTATTTGATCTACAGGATCTAGCTCTGTGATGTCAATGACTGAAGTGTCCTACCATGTGTCATCAACAACATTCATTTCTTGATTCCCTGTTGTCTTCAATTCTTGTTGCTTTTCTTGATCCTTAAGCGATATAAATATCACTTCATCTTTCTTCTGTGGATCTTTGTCAAAATCATAATTAGTGATGTCTTGAATGTCAAGATCATCCATGACTTTGTCTAAGTCAATTGGCTCCATATCTTCAACATTGTCCAAAGCAACATCCTTAGGACTTGCCTTATCTTTCTCCTCCTCTACATGAGGTGTGTTGGTGAGAAGTAATTGATTCTCACCACTTGTTGACTCTACCGGTAGATCTAGTAGATGTCTCCATTTTGTCTCAGTCATACTGTATAGCTCTATAAACTTATCTTCTAGCAGTTTGTAAGCTCTTATCGTAGCTACAAGTTTTCTTGAGTGATTTTTCAATATTTCCTTTATCTCTTCCATCTTTGATTCGAGAGGCATTAGTTTGACAAGTACCCTCTCCCTTGCTTCTCTTTCGGTTTGTAGAGCATAAGACCATTGTTGGGATAATCTCTTACCCAAATCTTTGGGTATTTGGTTGAGAAATTCATCTTGTACATATTTGTACTTGACCATTTCCCTGATTATTGCATCTTGTATCTTATTTTGGTCCTTTGGATTAAGTGTGTCCTATTGTCTGATTATTGTATCATACATGGTGCCAGTTGCAACAATAGATTCAACGACTTCATCAAATTTTTGATTCCTGAAATATTTCTTAACTACATTAGGCTCATCATCATTTGTATCCTCTATGTCAGCTTTGGTCATGACTAGTCTTTTTCTCCTCTTTTTAGGTGTTTCCTTCACAGTTTGTTTCTGTGTTTGCTACTTGGTTTTCTTTACTATTGGCTGCTTCCTCTTGTAGGTCCTCACTTGGCCTTTCTTAGGAGGTGTGGTGTTGGTATTAGTAGTTTGGCTCCTTGTCCTCTGTTTCTTTGTAGGAGGTGGAGGTGCATCAGATTCAGTGGCCTTAGAATCTGATTTCTGCTCATCTTGTCCTTCACCAATGGTGCCCTGTTCATCGATTTCCTCTGTTTGACCTTTGTCCTCCTCATTTATCGATAGAATCTTTTCAAGATTATTCACCATCTTATTTTTCTTATTGACAGTCTTTTTGATTACTAGGCTTGATTTAATCTTAGATTTGGCCTCTTCATATGTTCCAAATCTAGGTTTCTTGTTGTCAATGGGCTCATTCACCAATGCATCAATTGAATTTGTATCTTGATCTATGTTGATTTCATAATCAAGAGGTGCTAACCAAGCTATTCTTGGTACAACCAGTTTTAAATGGGTGAAGTCTGTATCCACCATGAAACATATGTCATCCCTACGTTTCTGAATTAGCTTCTTAGGGATCCTCACTCTTTCCATCATCTTTTTATTGAATTCAAGGAAGTATGCAGTCATCACTGAATCAAAATTATCACCTAGTGACTTGATAAGCTCACTAATTTTCAATGTGACTGGTTTTATTTTATCCCACTTCACTTTACCTACTGAAGGAAAGTATTCTTGGAAGTAAAATAATATACACATGATAAGTGAACCAAACTTACATGTGTTTGTCTTTGCAGACCTGATTGTTGTCATGTTTTCATCCAGTTGTTTCAACATGATCTCACATAGATCCATCTGTATTCTCTTTGTCACTATTTGTAAGCTGTGCTTACTGCTGCAGATGCAATGTTGTTAAGCATGCTTGCTTGGAAGATCTTGTATCCAATTACACATGCACCGAACCTCAGTTCTTTGTTGGTGATGGTGTTCACTTTCAGAACTTTGTTATCCCACATGGCTTTTGTGAGTTTTTCAACTTCTGGCCTGGAGGGATGCTTGTATGCCTTAGGCTTGTCGGTAATTGGATAACCATTTACAACTTGCAACACATCTTTAGTGATCTACTTAGGTTCATCTAACCACAAATTCTGGTTATGCATTATGCTAAGTACCAACCTAATCTAGTCAGTTTTGAAAACCCTAAAAAAATATAGGGCATTAGTTATCCCTTTAACTTCCATATGCTTATGTTCATCTTTTAGGTTTCCTTCTACATCCCAAAGCTTCTTGTAAGATTCATCCATTTCTACATCACCTAGTTCAGCGATCTTGCAGTGGATATAAGAACTTACATCTTCTATCAGTAAAACCCTAGGTAGAATTTTCAAAAATGCGCCAGATTCATCGGGTTGCGATGCAATCTCTAGGCATATCTTATTCTTGGGCTACACGTAGGTGCTGTTCTTAATTAACTTAACCATGTTCTTTTTATCATTCTTGATCTTTACGATTCTTGAAGTGGTTGCCATCATTTTTCAAATTTAGGGCTTTCTTGAAAATAATGATAGAGTTCTTCGGTGCCCTTGGTACTTACTTTGATTAGTGTAGATGGTGAGTGATCTGTTTGGGGTGCACTGGATCGATTCGAGGTCGCTCTGTTGAATGCTCTTTAATCACTCTATTTTTTCTCTTCTCTCTCTTCTCAAATTGCGTGTACAAAATGAAATACTCTCGTCGAGTATTTATAGACTTTTGCCCTAAGTCTGTCATAAATGCTCAATGACTCGACGGGTCATAAAGACAGAGTTCATTGGGAAGACTCTTAAATAACATCATCGGTGTTGACAGGATGCTCAAGATGGCTATTAATAATTTTTCTTTTACCGACAAATATCAGTATTGTGTCATGACAACTTTATAACTTTGCTTCCTTACCAATGAGTGTCGAGTTACATTAGCAACTTAGCCATTTTATGTGTTGACCGACAATTTTTGGTAAGTGTAAACAACTCATCCTTTATGTTCACCAATGATTTTCGGTATGTGTTTACCGATGGGGTTGTTTTTCAGAATTGTAACAAGTAACATAATATGCACCTTTATTCATGTAGATTTTGACTATCTATCAATTTGTATAATGGAACTGATATAAAAATATAACTTGGTGTAGTGTAGTTCCATACTTACTTGTTCAGCTTAAGTGGGGGTGGTGATGTGATTAGATCCATTGGATGGGGTGTCACCATTTGTATTGCTTGGTCCAGATTCATCATTGCTTGAAGGTTTTCTCCACATTTTGTCTTTAGCCCTCTGGATATCTTCAATGGTATTCCCACTGGGATATGTGCTTGTCTCTGTCATTCGGTCTTTGCAGTCTTTCTTGGGGTGACCAACTTTATGACAGTGTAAGAATGCCTCTGGGGTTTATCTAGCCTCTATACCTTTTGGTGCATGCTCTCATACAGTTTGTAGCAATGTGACCATATCTACCACATGCTGTACAATTTTTCCATGTAATGTAGTCCCATACATATTGATTACCGATTCTCTTTGGTTGATAAGGAATTTCTTGACCCTTAGGCTTCCATACTTGCCTTTGCTTTTTCCAGCATTCTTCATTTGTGTGCCCATTAATTTTGCATGTAGGACAGTATTTGTCCATGTAGGTTTCCTTATTTGGTTGTTCCATTTTAGATTTACATTCATATGCTTTATGTTCTTTCTTGTTACATTTATAACAGAATCCTATGAATGAAGATGCAGATTTAGGAATACCTTTCATTTTACCTCTACATACATTTGATGTGTTGCCTTGCTTTCCACAGTGTTTGCATGTAAGCTTTCTTTGTCTTGAATTTTCATAGACATTCTTTGATTTGGCTTGATTTGATGATTCTCCATTTTTTGGTAAAGCCTAGACCATTGTTGTTGTTAACTCTTCGTTGTCCTTCAAGAAAATATCCATTCTTTTATTGCTCTCCTCAGACTTTCTGATAACTTTATTATGTTGTTGCTGAATTCTAAACTCATGCTTTAGTTTTTCATTCTCTTCTCTTAGTTCATCGATAATCTGTATTCTTTTAATGAGTTCCACATTTATTCTGTTTGCTTCTTGACTCATAAGAATAATATGGCTTGTAAGATCATGGTGATGCTTAACATGTCTTTGAATTTCTAACTCCTTTTCTTGTATTTTCTCTGTAATCTTCCTTCTGTCATCAATAGCTAGTGTCCTTTCTGTTTCAACTTGTCTAGCAGAACTCATCACATCAATCATTCTTACCATCTGGGTCTCTTGACCGATTTGCAGCATCTTTATTTTCTCTGTCAAATGTTGATTAATCTCTTTTAGATTTGTGAGGTTCTCTTCTGATGTATCTGATGCTTTTCTTGTAGTTTATCTTGAAGACTCAAATAAATCTAGAATCTCTTCTTCTTGATAATTGTGAGACCTACCTCAGACAGTCCTTATTTCACTACTTTATTTTGTTATTCTTACAGTACTTTATATGCTTTCAGTGATTATGTACTTACACATGCTTTGACCTTTTGAGACTCTTATGTATTTGAGGATCTGTAGAATCCTATGTTATATATTCAGTACCTGATTATGTAATCATGGAACACTTGAGACACTACATGTTTTAATTCAGCTTCAGTTTATGATGATGTCATTTTTGGGATTTAATGTATGAATGTATTGTGATAAATTTGGTTTAGGAAACCAATGAGATATTGATTTAAGTTTGAATTCAGATATAGTTATATGCAATGAATTATTGATTTCATAATATGTTTTCATATCATGTTGTTTTGGACCTACTGATGTGTGCAATGAGTGTGCAGGGATAGTTGACCATGGATCTAAATCGGGGACCTAGTATTGGAACCTATGTGAAATTATGTGTATTTCAAGCTCCTATTTATATAAAGAAACATGGACCTCGTTGTATAAGTATTTTATTCGTAAATGTGGTTTGCATGTGTGTGTTTCAATAAGTTAATGTTAGTGTGAAAAAGTCATGTCATTTGTTTTAATTTTATGTGCCAATTTTGGAAAGTGTTGCAGTTAATGTTGACATGGCTAGTTATGTGAACCATGGTTAGGTAGAGGGTTAATGAAGGTTACCTATGTGTAGTACCCAAGCTTACCCCAAGGTTAGAAGTTTCTAGATGGTCAAATTGACTTAGAAATATGTGGGTCAATTTCAGGGGTAGTTTAGGAGGGTCTTTTGGGCTCCCAAAAGGTCACCGGGGTCAGTTTTAGTACCTACATTGGTACCCTAGGGGTTAGGGGTCATTTTCAATCATTAATGAGCCTCTAAACTCATTTATTTCTCCCCTAAAGTGTCATTTTCAGACTTGAGCGAATTTGAGGAGTTGTTTAACTTTGGTTAACCTCTCTCTTCTTTCCAAGTTGCATTTAACTCCATTGATGGAGAATGAAGGCAAGTGAGAAGAAAGGGATGGTTAGGGTCATTTCACCTTTGGGTTAGTCTTGGTTATGTTGGAGGTTTGCCTATTTAGAGAAGGTTTTAGGATGAGTTTCCTGTTCACCCACTTTCTATTCTTATAGATAGATTTAGATTTGAGGAAGCCTTTTGGAGGAAAGAACTTGGAAAGAAAGCTCTTCTCAACTTTCAAGACCCCTTTAGCTTTGGAGTAAGGTTAGTCTCCTTTTATCATATGTTTTTATGGTTTTGTGTGTTCTTGAGCTTGAAACTCTATTAATGGATTCCTATGCAAATTTTAAGTTATTTTTTTTTAAAGTTGAGTTTTTGGAGTTTTATTTTGTAAATCTTTTTGGATGAGATTTTTCAAGGCACACTCACCCTTGAGAGGGAAAAGTAACCTTGAAGGGGTGGTGGAAATGAGTCTGGTTTAGTGTAGAGTCTCCCATGTGTGGAGGGATAGACATGAGGTTTCACAATACCCATGATGCCTAGTATGGCTTCAGGGCTTTTGGGGGGCATAAGGAGGTATATTTCATGGCTGCATCTTGTGGAGATGGTCATTTCAAGTCCATGTGTGGCTTGAGTTTTTCTGTTGTATATTTGTCTTTCTCCTAGTGTGAGGTCTACCACTACCCTTGTTTTTAGGAAGGCCTCTTGGATACCTTCCTTTGTTCTACCATGTGTTGGGAAGTTTTAAATGTGGGTTTCATATATGCTTGTTTTATGTGAGTTTGTGAGTTCTTGTTTGTATCCTGTTCCAATTTGGATCCCCAAGATCGAGGGTGGCCTTGAAAAGGCTTAGGTTGGGAGGTGAGCCTCCATGGTCAACCTTATATCTGACAAGTTTAGTTGGATGCCTGGTGTGTGCAAAGCAACTCGATTCAGGGATCAATCTGAAAAACTAGCATTGTTTCCTATGATGTTTTCTTAAAGGATTTCATTATTGCAAGATGTATTAAGACCTTGAGAAATTTGTAATCCTTGTATTGTTTATTGAAATTATTGTGGAAGGGAATCTTGAATGTATTTGCATTTTCTCTTCTTTTTATAATAATAATCAAAAGGAGGTTATTGAAATTAATACTATGTATATTGTTAAATTTGCTTATGAAGGAAGAAATGACCCTTGCATAGAAACAAATCTCAAACTTTGTAATTTTACTCCAAGGCATAGTTAGGCCATTTTATCTTATACTTGAGCAAAGAAAATTTTAAAGTTTAGAGATTCATATATATATATAGAAAGCCTTATTGTGAATATTGTTTTATGAACTAAAGTAAATTACCCCTTTATTAAAAAATCAAAAGGGAAATTTAAAATTAATTATTAAATTCTTTTGTGTTCTTGAGAGAAGAATCATATTTTTTTTACTTAGTTAAATTCTGGAAATTTCTTAGAAAAAAATAAATGCCCAGATTCAAAATGTTTTTCCTACATTAGCTAGATTAATTATGGTTCAAAAGAGGACATGTTTTAAATTTTTTAAAAATAATTTGACATCTCCTTGTTTTGGTAAGACATCTCTTTCTTCACCAATAATTTTTAATATATATATATATATAGTATTACAAACTATATCTTTTAGTTATTTATTTATTTATTTTAAATTTATTAGAAACTATATTATTAAATAAGGTTGTGTCTTTTTTTTAAATTAAAAAAAAAGAAGGCTGTGTCTTTCCATGATTTTCCAAGCCGCGGTTCTTGTCTCGCATGACTGTCCCTCTTTAGCAATCGACCCAAAAAAAAAACTCAACATTATTTTTATTTTTTGTTGTTGTTTAGTGTATTTAAATAGGCTTTTAAGATATCATTTCAAGATGCATGGGTTAATTATAACTTAGTTAATGTTTAAAAGTTTTATGGTTGAAATTTACATAATTTTATAAAATAGATTTAGTTTATTTTATTAAAAATAAATTTAGATTAGATTTCTCATATTATATATGGTTCTTTTAAATGATTTAATTCATGTTTTAAGATTAGGTTTTAAATTTGATTCCTTTATATTAGATTTGATTATTAAATAAGATTAGATTTATTTTCAATATATTTCAACCTTATATTTAGATGTCATAGATTTAAATTGGATTTGTTGTTTTTATTAGATTGCTATTATAAGTGATTTTATAATATAGAATAGATATATTTATTAAATTTTAGAGGATTAAAATTTAGTTTTAAAGTTTTAAAATATGATTTCTCTTTTGTAATTTAGGGTTAAGTTTCTTTAATATAGAAATGTAATAAAGTTTATTTATTTTCTTTAGGAATTGGATTTCTTAGAGTTAGATATGATTTTGGGGTAAATTAGATTTCCTTCTAGATATGATTTAAATAAAATAAATATTATTTGAGTTGATTTAATTGTATATTTAATTTCATAGAATCTTGATTTGATTTGTTTGGATTATATTTATTGTTTAAAACATTAAATTTATTATTAAGTTTTGTAGTGGCATATATCACTAATACATTTGATAGCTATTTTCTACCTTTAATTTCGACCAAGGCCTTTATTGGCTTGTTAGATTATTATTTTTTGTTTATGACCCCGATTTCGTCAAAATTTCATCGATCCTGAGGTTGTCGAAAGTTCGACGAATACGGGATTAAAAAAAAGTGAAAAGTGAAACTCATTTTTCAGTTCACTTGCGGGCGGGAGGAGGGCATTTTCGAGAATCCAACAAAATCTGCAGGTTAGGGCTTCCCCCCATTTTATTTTTTTCATTACCCATTACTTTCATATTGTCTTCAACGAAACTTGCAGGTTAGGGCTTCCCGTGTATGCTTTCCATTGCATGAAATGAACTTCATATTCAATAATTGGGCGTACATAGATATAATAACAAAAGTATTAAAATTCTCCTGATATCACTGGCGACAAAAAAAGATCCAATAGCATGTACTATAAATTCAACAGAATATCAGTCCCATAGGAATGAAATAAATGAAATACAAGAATCAATAATCTGAAAGCATAATGAAAGAATATGTTATTGATGACAAATCATTCTTTGTTTCTGCGAT
>MU225905.1:3042568-3066224 GCA_018584345.1 Thuja plicata
CTTTATGCTTTAGATTAATTCATCTAGCTTAACTAGGAGGCTTTGTAATACTTGTTCTTTCATTTTCATAGCTTAGCTTGCATATTCATCTTAATCTAGCTTGCATTGAATTTCATTCTTGATTCTTAAGGATATTGGTATTCTTGCCCTTGTCTTCATTGAATCTCCCATTGCATGGTTTACTAGCAAGGTTATAGGCTTAATAGCTCTAGCTAAGAGCATTCTAAAAACCCTTGCACTCCATGCCTAGGGAGCTATGGATCGAATTTTGAGACCTCATTCTTGAGTGTTCTTGAATGTAAGGATTCATAGAAGTGTGACATAATTATAGCACACACCAACCATATCTGTTGTTCTTTCTTATGCATGTAACGCTACTTCATAATCTTAATTGTTTGCAATCATTCATAGAAGAATTCATGAAAATAATAAATACATAACACAAGATATGATATCGTAAAAAACTCCTGTTAGGAAGTAAAAACTATGGTGGGGATGACACCCACAAAAATTTACTATCTGCAGAATGGAAGAGAGTCGTTAAAGGCTTATAGTTGATCACTTCTGATGATCTACCCTATTTGGGTATTAATGTGGAGACCGGTTAAGATATACTCTGTTAAGAGCTTTAGCAACACTGATTTAAGTGTGCACTCAGTTAAGAGATTTACAATAGGACGGTTAAGTCCACCTTTCTTGAAATGATTTCTTAAGTGTACTACACTTGTTAGAATGAGTACAATATATTTGACTTGACTGTATGCAATCTATAATTTCTGATTATAGATCCATAAAAAATCTTAGAATATGAATATCACCTATAGCGATTGATTAATACCTTTCTCTGCTCGTTGGTAGCCTATGTTCTTGTTCTTGAAAAACTGAATTGATCCTTTTCTATCCTTCTGCATGAAATCTCTTGTCTAGTCCTTAGATGCTCTCAATGGATACAATCATCATCAAACAACATATTCACAATAGATTGAGCATCTATTTATACAAGTATTTGACCTATTCTAGAATCACACATTACAAAGTTAACTCTAGATCCAAGGTTTACAACTTGACCTTGATCTTTAGTTTTGCATGTTTTAAAATAGTTAAACTGATTAAAAGAATAATAATTTCATTTCTTCCTCCGCACATAATGGATTTAAAAATAAATCAAGAAGCTATATATACAACTTCAGTGATTTATCTGACGTAGAAAGTCAGATCCACTTTTTGCGATATGTAACTAACTGTCGGTTCTTGGTCGTCAGGTTGAACTGAAATCTATCGGTGTTCCTTTCTGAATTGATTTTTAGGTTCCCTTCATCTGTCAAGTTCCTCTCTTTGTTGTTCTGTCAGGTTGTACTGTTGGTTACTTGTCGGGTTCCTTTGTCCTTTTTGTCATCGGGTAACATTGAATAGTGTTTGTCAGGATGCTTTGTATTTGGCAGTATTGGGTAGCCTTGGCATTGGGTAGTGTTGTGCTTTGTTTGTCAGTGTAGTGTAAATTGATGGTGTAGATCATGTTTTTATTTGTATATACTATTGGAAAATAATGTCTTCATTACCCTTGTCCAAACATAACTCGGACTCTCCTAGAAAGGTTATCATTTTATGTTTTCTTTATATCACTTGTTTTAGTCACAAAATCTGGACCACACTATGTATCACACAGCTTATAGAGGGCCTTACACAAGGTTGAAGGCTAAAAATCAACTCGATGAGTCTTATATCAATAGGTTTCCCTCTTGGTAACAAGAGTGAGAGGATGAGCCTTTTAGAAATACCAGTCCTACTCTTTTTATTGAGAATCCCCATGGGTCACCTTTGTTCCAAAATGTCATAGAAGAGGAGCTTGAAGATATCAAACAAGTCACCTATTTCATGCAAGTAGTTGACGCTGTTGTAGAGAGGAACGTAAAATTTTCTATACCATGTTGATTAAGAAGGGAGTTAAACTCCCCACTAAATTCAATGTGTCAACCATATGGCCCAAAAACCCTCTCGTCGGTTAAAACACTACTCAACCCTCTCAAATAGAACCTATGATATCTCAAATCTTCCCATCCTTGACAACAACATCTGCACAGACTATGTCCAATCAAACCATCTTTGCAAACCAAGAAAGCACATCTTCCACACAAAGCATGATAGGCTCCCAACTAAGTGCACCCATGGTCACTAGTGTACCTCAACCCTCGGCCTCATGTCTTGTCCAATCAAGCTCTCATTTTATTCCTTCAATCCCACCAACAAGCAACAACTCTTTTGCAACTATGCCGCTACTACAGACAGTCCATAATAGCCCTTGGGTCAATACATCATTCCCAAAGGGATCCATCTCTGTGGGTCCTAGTTTCAGTCAATTCCAACCCAAGGTTAGGCCTTTGCTCATACAGGGACAACAACAACCCCAACAACAGCCTCAAATGCAACAAAAACCTCAACCCTAGCAACAACAACCCCAGCTTCAGTAGCAACAACCAACCCAACAACACCAATCTCAACCCCAACAACATACACAACAATAATAAATCTTGGGCCAATCACATGCCCCCATATCAGAATCATGTGTTGGGAAATCAATATCAAGTCCCAAGGATGAGGTCATGTTCCTACTCAAGGGACACAGAGGAGCAGCCTCATACCTACTAAAACATAGAGGTACAATGTCACAAATCATCCTCAGTCTCAAACAAACATGCTGATCCAACAAGTGCAAAACCTTCAAACCCAAATGATGGATATGGAAAATCAAGGGAAAACTAAATCCTACACCATAGAGGATTTATACCCATACCCCTTTGATCACTCTCTTCACATGTCTCCATTCCTAACTCACTTCTCAATACCAAAATTTGACAAATATAGGGGCAATACCAACACTATTGAGCATATCCAAGAATTCTTTGCTAGTTGCATCAAATTCACACACAACAAGACATACTTAATGCAACTATATCCCACAAAGCTTAGCTGGACCAGAAATGGAATGGTTTTCACACTTGCCTCATGGAATTCTATCTTGGTGTGAATTGGCCAAAAATTTCATCGCTCACTTCCATCATAACATCGAGCACAAGGTCAGCATTAAGGACCTTTGCGACATCAAACAAAAAGATGGAGAGTCCTTTGAAAATTCTTGCAAAGATGGAGGAATACTGCAAACAAAATCACATATGACATACCCGAGCAAGACCTAATAGTCATGTTCATTGACAATCTCATTCTAGACATGTCATTTACAACAGAATTGTAGCTAGCTCCAAACTTTAAACAACTCATCAAACGAGGAGTTCGTTGTGAGTATAACTAATGACATGTAACTGATTGAATGTTTGAAGATGTTAAGTTGATGATCATGCAAGGAATTAAATCAGTTAATGTAGTGTATTTTCATTGATTTCAACTTGATATAATCTATATGGTCATGAATATACTGCCAAAGACTTGAAAGAACCGATGAATCTAGACTATGCTATTAGTAATGCTTATAAGCCAAGTATTCACAAAGTGACTGTATACACCGATGGAGTGCATAGCAATGGTCAGAGTAAAAGAGAGAATTTATAGTGTTACCCAATGAGCAGATGCACAACATTCCTGACGAGCTAAGTCATAGTGTTTCCCGATGAGAAAAGTCACAGTGTAACCCGACAGAAAGAATACAATGTTGCCCAATGGAAAAGACAAAGGATGGAGATCCCAATGACAACTGAAGTCACACTAACAGAACAACCAATTGTCATCGATGACTAACTAAAGAGTTGACCAATAGAACAAAGAGTTCATAAAATGACAAAATACTTAGCTTTCAAGAACTAAATATAGACTTAACTGATACTTATCATTGTTTTAATCATCCAGATAAAGTCGGAGATAAGTGATTGTTTTAAAGCTGCTTTGTCTAATTGGTAAGAAGATCTCTACGAGATCAAACTAGAGGTTTGCTTTAAATCTATTGGCAAGAATTGTGGATCACGCCAAGATCAAGAAAGCCAAGAAAAGGGGAAATCATGTCTATAAAGAGACAAACGCAATTCATTACGAATTGTGGGGTGAACAAGAGAAAAGAGGGAAGATGGTAAAGAGAATCTGAAGGAGAAGAAATTCTTCATTCAGTCCTGATCAAACAAGCTAAAGAAAGAGTTAGATTTTGCAGACACCGACAAACAGTGAGATAGCATTAAGAGAAGAATAGTGTGGAGCTAAGGTATAATTGCTTATATTTATTAGAGAGGTAATGCACTTACAATAGATATAAAAATCTGCAATTAAGTTGTATGTATGAAAAAATCAGTAATGTTTTAGTTTAACCATTGAAGCATCAAGTCTCTTAACTAAGCAGGACTTAAAAGTCTTTTACAATTGAGATAAATCCCAAGGAGTATAAAAAAGTTTGATCATGAAAGTAGCATTGGATATTCCCGATACCTATTGACAGGCCAAGTGAGTGTTTGATCAAGGATGGTAGCATTAGATGCTAGATACTAGGTGAAAAACTATCTTTAAAATTCTCTAACAAGGTCACACCTAACAGTGTGTTTGTAACCTTTAACAGGGTTGGCTCTTAACATGGCTCACTTCAGAAGAGTGAAAATTTGGGGTAGCGGTCCCAGTGGTTTTTCCCTTAATAGGGTTTCCACGTTAAAATCCATGTGTTATGTGTTTATGTTTTCATTACTTTACTATTTTACATTTCACATATGCAATTTTGGATTGATTGGTATACTCTGCATATTTACTATGTTTCGGTAAATATAAGACTGCTTATCAATAAACACACATAAGAAGGTTTAACAAAGCAATCTGACAAGTAGTAAATTGATATAAGCCTTTCAAGGCATTCATCTTGTAGGACAAAACATAACTAGAGGCATAATATGTGGTTATAAGTTTTAAGGGTTGATTTAAGGATTAATTCTTAAGGCCACTGAGTCACCCCCCTGTCAGTTATTACTAACAATTGGTATCAGAGTTTGTGTGCTTAGAAGGAAGTTTTCAAGACCTAAGCTAAAGATCACAAGATGAATAGACAAGATGTGCCCAAGCTGAACAAAGATAATTTTTCTTCATGGCAGATCAGAATAAGACTCCACTTATCAGGTATTGGTAATGATGTTACTCAATACTTAGATGTTGAATATGTGTTGCCCACAGGAGCACCCATAGTTGAACAATTGAGATAAAAGCATGAGCACAACTGCATGATTATAGAGCTTTCTTCCTCACTCTTCGATGCTGAATTTGAAGATGTCAAAACCTGTAAGACTACAAAGAAAATGTGGGATAAATTGATGCTTGTACATGGTGGTGATAAGAATGTTTTGAGAGCCAAGGAAGAAAGCCTTAGAGGAAAGTTTGATGATCTCAAAATGAAAGAAGGTGAAAATATCACATAGTACAACACAAGAATCAAAGAGGTAGTCAATGCTATCTGAGGAGTTGGAGGTGTACTAGAAAAGGATATAGTGGTAAGTAAAATTATAAGAACCTTATTGCCTACTTATGCTATTAGAGTATCTGCCATACAAGAAACAAGAGAAGTAGCAAATAGCAATGTTACTCTAGACAGTTTAATTGGAAGACTGATTTCATTTGAGATGAATAAATTTGATAATAGTGTCTTACCAAACATAGAGTCTGCATTCAAATCTTCTATGAGAATAAGTAAATCAAGTCATAAAAACACTATGAGAAAAGATAGTGATAGTGAAAGTGAAGAAGAATATATTGATGAAATTGAAGCACTTATGGCTAGAAGAATGCAGAGAGGCAAAGGTAAATACAAATGTAAATTACCACTTGTTTTCTTTAATTGTAAAGAGATTGGACACTTTTCTATAAGATGTCCTAACAGAAGAAAAGATGACAGAAGTAGTGACAGATCTTTTGAAAAGAAGTCTGACAGAGGTGATTACAGAAGCTACCGACAATTTGAAAAAATAGATACTTGAGACTACAAGGACAAAGGAAAGAAGGCCAGTTACCTAGAAAAATGAAAAAATGAAGATATTGACACCAAATTTGATGAAGACATCAAGATGGTATTTGTAGCAGTGAAAGATGATTCACATGATGAAGAAGAAAGGTATGTAGAAACAAATCTCATATCTAAAGTTATTAAAAATGATGTTTGGATCATAGATAGTGGCTACACACACCATATGACCAGTGACAAGCAAAATTTTGAGACTTTTGAATACTATAATGGTGGCTCAGTAAGAATGGGTAATGATACACCTTGTCCAGTTGAAGGTAGAGGAACAATAATGTTGAATAACTAGATAAAATGTGAAAATGTTTATTGGGTGAGTGGATTGAATTATAATCTATTGAGTGTTTCTCAGTTGAATAATTCATGTCATAGAGTAGCATTTGAAAATAAGAAGGCAAAGATCTTCAATAAATCAAGAAGTCTGATTGGTACCGGTGAGCAGACAAAAGGTAACTTATTCTATCTGAATGATATTGACACCATATGTTTGATTGCTACAAACGAAGATATATGGTTGTGGCACAAAAGATTGTGTCATGTGAACTTTGACAACATGATAAAGATAAGAAAAAAGAAAAATGTCAGAGGCTTACCAACGATGACTAAGTGCGACAACATAATGTGTAAGAATTGTCAAAAAGGTAAGATGACAAAGTCTAGTTTCAAAAGAAAAACTCATACATCTAATGCAATTCTAGAATTAGTCCATACTAATTTATGTCAACCCATGAGGACAATGAGTTATTATGGAGGTAGATATTTTATTCTCTTTGTTGATGACTTTTCTAGAATGATGACAATTATGTTTCTAAAAGATAAATCAGGAGCATTCAAGATGTTTAAATGGTACAAAGAAATGGTTGAGAAACAAAGTGGTAAGGAACTAAAATGCTTAAGATCAGATACAGGAGGGGAATTTATTTAAGATGAATTCGCTAACTTTTGTAATGATCATGGAATCAAAAGACAGGTTTCTGCACCGAGAATACCACAACAAAATGGAATTGCTGAAAGAAGGAACATATCCATAGTTGATTATGAAAGGACACTGATGATAGAGAAAGGGATCACCCAAATCTTCTGGAGGGAAGTTGTCAGTACTTCTATCTACACATTGAACAAAGTACAATTGAAGAAAGACACAAAGAAGACACCTTATGAGCTTTGGTATGGCTATACACCCAATGTAAGTTACTTCAAAATTTTTGGTAGTCAATGTTATATCTTAAAAGATGATAGAAATGGAAAAATTGACTCCAAGAGTGATGAAGGTATATTTCTAGGGTATTCCACCCAAAGAAAGGCTTATAAATGTCTTAATAAAGCCTCTAACAAAATTGTTGAAAGTGAAAATGTAAAGATAGATGAATTTGCAGAGAAGAATGAAAAGGAAAGCACTAAAGAACTAGAGGAATACAATAGGTTTGCTTACAATGAGGAACCTAACACTCTACCCAACCAAAAATGTAGAGCTCTTGAGAAACAGATCATTGCACCCGAGCATCAGGCTGCAAATACTGATGATCAGAATATTGCTCAAGATGATGCACCAATTGATGGAGAACAGAATGAAGAACAAAATGATGATCAAAATGATAGACAAACGATTGAACCTGTACTTTCCAGATATCTCAGAAGGAAGCATCCAAAAGACAAAATCATAGGAGATAAAAAGGTTGGTATGAGAACCAGAAGTAAGTCTCTAAACACAAGATGTCTTTTTTGTAATTTTGAGCCTAAATCTGTCAATGCTACACTTGATAATTATGAATGGATAAGTGCTATAAATGAAGAGATTGAGAAGATAGAGAAAAAAGATACATGGACACTTGTACTAAGACCAGATGACAAGAATGTCATTGGTACAAAATAGATATTCAAGAATAAGCTAAATGAGAATGCAGAAGTCACCAGAAATAAAGAAAGACTAGTATGCAAGGGGTATACACAAGAAGAAGGAATTGACTATGGAGAGACCTTTGCACCCATTGCTAGGCTAGAATGAGTGAGAATATTTCTTTCTTATGTTGCATATAAAGGCTTCAAGGTATACTAAATGGATGTCAAGTCTGCATTCCTAAATGGATTACTTGAGGAAGAGGTATACATTGAGAAACCATAAGGGTTTGTTGATCTAGACAAGAGGAACATGGTATGTAGACTACACAAAGCCTTGAATGGATTGAAACAAGCACCCCAAGCTTGGTATGAAAGAATTCATTCCTATCTTATAAGTATTATATTTGTAAGGACTAGTGAAAATAATAATCTTTATTTGAAGGAAGATACTGATGCTAACATTTTGATTGCTGAAATATTTGTTGATGACATTATATTTGGAGGCAATGATATGCTATGCAAATCATTTGCAAATGAGATGAGAAAATAATTTGAGATGTTTATGTTTGGAGAGATCAAGTTCTTTCTTGCTCTGCAGATCATGCAATAAGATGAAGGTATTTTCATCACACAATCCAAGTACATCAAAGAAGTATTGAAAATATTCAAGATGGAAGAGTCCAAACTAGTTGGAACACCGATGGTAACTGGATGTAAGTTGACAAAGGAGGACAAGTCAACAGAGGTAAATCAGACTTTGTATAGATCAATGATTGAAAAAATCATGTATGTTGTACATACTAGACCAGATATTGCACATGCAGTAGGAATAGTTGCAAGATTTTTTGCTAATCCCAGGGAATCACATATGACTGTTGTAAAAAGAATCCTAAGATATCTGAAAAATAATGAGGAATATGGCTTATGGTATAGAAGAGAAGGAAAATTTGAACTTAAGGTCTTTACCAACGCTGATTAGGCTGGAAATATTGATGATCAAAAGAGCACAACTAGAGGAGCATTCTTTATGGGTGACAGACTTGTCACATGGATCAATAAGAAGCAAGGATGCATCTCCAAGTCTACTGCAGAAGCAGAGTATGTTGCTGCTGCAAACTGATCAAATATTGCATGGATAAAATAGTTACTAGAAGGTATGCATATGTAAATTCTAGAACCAATAATTATCTATTGTGACAATACTAGTGCAATAAACATTTCCAAGAATCCAGTCGTGCATGCTAAAACAAAGCATATTGCCATCAAGTATCATTACTTAAGAGAACAAGTGCAAGAAAAGGAGGTGATACTTGAGTATGTGCAATCAAAAGGAAAAATTGGCCTATATATTCACCAAGCCACTGCCCAAGCATGCATTTGAATACTTGAGAAAGAGACTAGGGGTCAGACCCTTGTCTATTAGTCATTTAGATGACTAGAAGGCTACATAAGCCTGCATACTATCAGAATAACATTCATGTTGATGCCAGCAGAAAGATGGACTTCAAAGATAAATCTATACACTACAAGGTATTTATCTACTCCAGGCATGAGAGTTATTACTGATGGATTGGGAAATTCAAGGAATATATTATGGATAGAAAGGACTTGTTTGGCATCACTGTCAAAAGTTTGTTGAGCATAGATGTTTGTTTGGCATTAATGTCAAAGGGAGAGAATTATCTTATTATCATACAGATAAAGGGAGAGATTATATCCATTATCATCTCAGGGAGAGATCATATCCATCACATTATCCAAAGGGAGAGAAGTAACAAGAAAGGGAGAGTACATACAAATGGAAATAATTGCTGACAAGAGACATCAAAAGAAAGGAGAACAGTCAAATGAAGATAATTTGACACAAAAGGAGAACACATCACATTAGAGAAAGAAATATTCTACAACTGTCTAGTGAAGGGATTGAAGACAGTTAGAAAGCTGCAAGAATCAAATAAAAGCTATTTGAGCTTACCGAAAGCTAGACATTTGTAATAGTTACATTAGGAAAGCTTGATGAAACTGTATATTTGATATTGTATTAGCAATAGTATAGTATGATAATGTAGTATGTTTCCATCAATGCCAAAGGGAGAGATTGATGACATCTAACTGATTGAATGTTTGAAGATGTTAAGTTGATGATCATGCAAGGTATTAAATTAGTTAATGTATTGTATTTTCATTGATGTCAACTTGATATAATGTGTATGGTCATGAATATACTGCCAAAGACTTCAAAGAACTGATGAATCTAGACTATGCTATCAGTAATGCATATAAGTCAAGTATTCACAAAGTGACCGTATACACCGACGGAGTGCACATTGATGGTCAGAGTAAAAGAGCAAAGTCACAGTGTTTCTCGATGAGAAGATGCACAAAATTATCGATGAGTTAAGTCACAGTGTTTCCTGATGAACAAAGTCATAGTGTAACCCGACATAAAGAATACATTGTTTCCCGACGGAAAAGACAAAGGACAGAGATCCCAGTGAAAACTAAAGTCACACCGACGGAATAGTCAGTTGTCACCAATGACTAACTGAAGATTTGGCCAATAGAATAGAGAGTCCAAAAAATGACAAAATGCTTAGCTATCAAAAACTAAAGATAGACTTAACTGATACTTATCATTGTTTTAATCATCCAGATAAAGCTGGAGATAAGTAATTGTTTTAAAGATGTTTTTTCCAGTTGGAAAAAAGATCTCTATGAGATTAGTTTGGAGGGTTTCTTTAAATCTATTAGTGATAATTGTGGATCATGCCAAGATCAAGAAAGCTAAGAAAAGGGGAAATCATGTCTATAAAGAGAAAAACCCAATTCATTACAAATTGTGGGGTAAACAAGAGAAAGAGGGAAGATGCTAAAGAGAATATGAAGGAGAAGAAAGCCTTCATTCAATCTTGATCAAACAAGCTAAGGGAAGAGCTAGATTTTGCAGACACCGGCGAACAGTGAGATAACATCACAAAGTAGAAAAGTGTGGAGCTAAGGTATAATTGATTATATTGATCAGAGAGGTAATCACTTACAATAGATCTGGAAATATGCAATTAAGTTGTATGTATGAACAGATCAGTAATGTTTTAGTTTAACCATTGAAGCATCAAGTCTCTTAACCGAGAAGGACTTAAAAGTATTTTACAATTGAGATACCTCCCTAGGAGTATCAAAAAGTTTGATCATGAAAGTAGCATTGGATATGCCTGATACCTATTGACAGGCCAAGTGAGTGTTTCATCAAGGATGGTAGTATTAGATGCCAGGTACTAGGTGACAAACTATCTTTTAAATGCTCTAACAAGGTCACACCTAATAGTGTGTTTGTAACCTTTAATAGGGTTGACTCTTAATAGGGCTCACTTCAGAAGAGTGAAAAATTGGGGTACCGGTCCCAGTGATTTTTCCCTTAACAGGGTTTCCACGTTAAAAATGCATGTGTTATGTGTTTATGTTTTCATGTTACTTTACTATTTTACATTTCACATATGCAATTCTGGATTGATCGGTATACTCTGCATATTTTTTGTGTTTCGGTAAATATAAGACTGCTTATTGGTAAACATATAGAAGAAGGTTTAACAAAGAAATCTGACAAGTAGTAAATTGATATAAGCATTTCAAGGCATTCATCTTGTAGGATAGGACATAGCTAGAGGCATAATCTGTGGTTATAAGTTTTAAGGGTTGATTTAAGGATTAATTTTTAAGGCCACTGATTCACCCCCCCTCTCAGTTATTACTAACAAGAACTTGGTTAAATGAGGTGTCCTTGCAAATCCTACCCTAACAAATACAAACAAGACTGGAACAGATAAAACTAAATGGTGGAATAAAAACAAAAATATCACCAATGATGTTGTCATTGATGGGAAAATTGTCAACTACAGCCAACCCAAAGTGTCACTACAAGGTGAACCTATAGATAACCAACAACCCATGGTGCCCACTCCACAAGAACACACTCAAAATCAACCACCCCTATCCAAGCAGCCGCTATGTCAAACAGTAAAGCATAGGCCCAACACCAACCATGGTTTCTATTTCTGAAATGAGATTACACACCATTAGGAGAGTTGATATAATCAACCTTAAGAAAGTTGATACAATCCAACAATATCACTCTCCCTAAAATCAAAGAATATGAACATGGTGAAATCAAACCAAATTGGTACAATGATAATGATTTCTACAAATTTCATCGAGTGAAGGGACACAAAACACCCAACTGTTATCGATTGTAAAATACCATCCAAGATTTGATTGATACAGGGGTCATCGATGTTACCAACACCCAAACAAAAGTCTCCACTGATCATACAATATTCAATGACACATTCCATGATCACAATAAAAGGAGATCCTCAGGGTCTGGTGGACAGTCAAAATAGGTCAACTATACTTATACCAATAGTGACAACACTATCAATTGCCTAAATCCTTCAGATAGCCATGTGGCTACCATTACTATCAGAGGCCAAGGTGATAAATGTATTGTAACCACACGCCATACAAAAGTTGTCTTGCAAGGAATTCCTTCCCCATCTGCTACACTAGTCAACCCTCATACAACCTCAAATCCATAGACAAGCCTCATGGATCAGCTAAATTGCATGCTTGCCCAAATATCTATGTTTGAACTTTTGCACATATCTCTGTAGCATAAACAAGCACTTGACCAAGCACTTTAGAAAGAAGTTTTCCCAAGGGAGATAACACCTGAGAGCTTCCAAATAATGGTAAACCATATAGCAACCAATAAGCATGAAAAATTCACAGACCATGACATGCCACCGCACAAACCCCTGCACTTGCTTGTCCAGGTTCATAAAAGTTCAATCCGTAGAGTCCTTGTTGATAGTGGGGCTGGATTAAACATTTGTACTTTAAAAGTAATCTAGAAATTAGGCTACTCTAAATCTAGTATTGATGTCACAAGAAGGATCAACATCAAAGCCTATGATGAAGAAGAGAGATCTTCCAAAGGTATTATCATTCTACTAGTTTGGATTGGCCTAGTTTTCAAGAACACCCCCTTCCAGATCCTAGAACTAGAATTGGGATACAATAAGCTACTAGGGAGACCATGGATACATGAGATGCAAGATGTACCTTCCACATATCATCTTTGCACCAAGTTCCCACACCAGGGGGCATAAATCATTATAGAAGGAGATCCAAACCCATTTCAATATTGCAATGCTTTCCAAACTAGTACTAACAACTAGGTTCCATCAAACCAAGAGGCAAGTATCCCTTCCACATCAAATTCAATTCCCAAAGATGTCACGAGAAGAGCGGGAAAAATTTCTATTATTGACAAAGGATGTGGTGAATACAACTATGAGGAAGCTTTCACTATCACAAACATGCATCAGAGCCCAAGGAAATATGGCATGCCAACACCCGCAATTACATCAGAAACCCCAGAACCTGTTCTGTTCAGGTGTCTACCCACAACCTTTTTTAGATGAGGAGAAATTGTAGAAGACAACCCATTTGATCTAGATATCAATAAATGGTTGTATCAAGACCCACAAGAGATACTTCAATGACCCCTATCCGTATCAACCTATGGAGCTGGCTATACAATATTGCAAAGATTTGGGTATGATGGTACGATTGGTCTGGGGGAAAGATAAATAGGTTTAATGGAATTGTCTCTCTCACCAACCTAGAGAAACAAGAGAGGGTTAGGCTATGGGAAAAAAAGAACTAGTCCTACCACCCGAGACATACCCATTGATCAAGAAAAAATAGCAGAGTTACACCGGGGGCAAAACTTGGAACACATCTTGATCAGCAACATACTTCATTAGTTGTTGCTAGCCGAAGTGGGAACCTCTCAATCCCGATTAACCCTCAACCAAGTGATCCATGATAATGAGGGAAGTGAGACATCCAATGAGAATTATAGCAAAATTGACTCCCATGATTATGAGTGGAGATCCATTTAGGATTCTAAACTATTCCCAGACTATTCCCCTGGGTCAGCCACCACCATACACCTTGACAATCTATTCGACCAATTAACCATAGATGAAAAACTCTGTATTGATAAATAAATTGATAGAAATCCATTAGGTGGTGTTTCCACATCATAGTCCAGGTTTGTCAGAACCATCTCTGGTATCCCATTCAACCAAACATAGTCAACCCACCACGAGGACCTATGTCTTGTACACCCAGAACTGATAGAGTGGGATAAAAAAGGATAGCTTGATATAGATATATTTGAGAATGATGAGGCTATCATAGAATTCATGGGACTTAGAGAGAAAATGCCATCAGGAGACCATAAAACAGGTTTCTCTATCAACCTTGATAGATCAACATATTTTGGAGAGGAAGATCCTCTTTCCAGTCATAAAAAATAATTGAAAAAGAAAAATGAATCATTAGTAATTGAAAAATGAAAGGCGCTTACTGGCACAAAAATGATAAAAAGAAAAAACAAGATGTATCTTCTAGTGAAAACTTCACTGAGGCGCTAGAAGATGGAAAGAAGGAACTCCTCCCCTTGATAGAGGAAAAGTCAACATTGTTAGCAGAAGAAATGAAAAGTAAACTTGGGTGATGACAAGAACCCAAAGAACATATACTTAGCAAAATCACTCACCCCAAAGGAGAGAGAATAATTCATCAACTTCTTCAAGGAGAGGAAGGTCAATTTTGCATGGTCCTACTCAGACATGCCAGGCTTAGACCCAGAGCTTGTATTAAATCATCTACTATTGTTACCCAATGCCAAACCTCTCAAATAGAAGATGAGAAAGATGCATCCCCACGTTGCATTACTAGTCAAGGTAGAATTGAAAAAGCTCCTAGATGCTAAGTTCATAAGACCAATCCCATAAGCAGACTGGATATCTAATCTGGTACTAGTTACTAAGCACAGTGGTTAGATTCACATTTACAAAAACTTTAGAGATCTCAACAAAGCTTGTCCCAAGGAAAAATTTCCTTTACCAAACATCGACATGATAGTAGATCTCACTACAGGACATCAAATTCTATCACTCATGGATGAATTTTTAGGATATGATTAGATAAGGATTTCACCAAAGGACCAACACAAAATGGCTTTTACATGTGCATGGGGCACCTATTATTGGAACGTCATGCCATTTGGTCTAAAAAATGCAGGAACAACATATCAAAGGGCCATGCCAACCATCTTCCATGACCTCATCCACAAGACAATGGAGGACTATGTTGACGACATACTTGCCAAGTCAACGCTTAGAAAAGATCATTTACAAGTATTGGGACCCATCTTTGAAAGAATGCAGGAATACAAGGTCTGTTTGAATCCAAAGAAGTGTGCTTTCAGGGTCACAACATGGAAGCTATTGGGATTCATCATGTCACATCGAGGAATAGAGGTAGACCCAGAGAAAGTGAAAGCAATACTGGACATGCCACCACCGACCAACCTAAGGCAACTAAGGGGGTTACAAGGCAAGCTATAATCTATCAGGCGCTTCATAGCCCAGATAGAAAACAAGTGCCATCTATTCCCATATCTAGTACACAAGGACATAACATTCATATGGACAGAATAATGTGAACAAGCATTCAAAATATTCAAAGACTATCTACTCAACTCTCCTATATTGGTGCCACCCATTCAAGGTAGGCCACTACTTCTATACATCTCAACAACTGAATCAACATTAGGCATACTCTTAGCACAACATGATGCCATAGGAAAGGAGAGAGCTATCTACAATCTTAGCACAACATTGGTAGGCTATGAGCTCAACTATACGCCAATTAAAAAATCATGCCTAGCAGTAGTCTTCACTTCCTAGAAACTGGGGCACTACATGCTGAGTCATCAAACCAAGTTGATAGCGCACATCGATCCCCTCAAATATCTACTAAGAAAAGTAATGCTCACCGAATGACTAGAAAAGGGGGTGATGATCCTAAGTACATTCAACATAGAATACATAGTCAAAAAATCCATCAAAGGGAAAGTGATTGTAGATCAACTAGCAGAGGCACCTATTCAGGATCATCAACCTATCACATCTAACTTTCCAGATGAGTCTATTCTTACACTCCAACTGACAATAGATGTATGACAACTATACTTTGATGAGTCATGCATGAACCATGGTGCAGGAGTAGGGATAGTACTCATCACTCCAAACAATGATGTGATTCCCAAATCTTTCAGACTCAACTTCCCATGGAAAAATAACATAGCCAAATATGAAACTCTAGTCATCAAAGTAAAGATGACAATATAATGGAGAATCAAGAACCTTAAGGTCTATGGAGATTTGCAATTGGTCATCAGCCAATTCAACAATGACTATATGGAAAAAGATGAGAAACTAATACCATACAGAGAACAGATTGATAGGTTGCACACTAAGTTCCAATACATATTTTTTGAGCAGGTACCAAGAGCTCAAAAAAAAAGCTACATATGCCATGGCTACCATATCATCCTTGATCGATATGCTAGGAAACAAAACTAGATTCCAGTTTTTGGTGGAGGAACTCATGATGCCATCACATCAAGCACCAATCAAAGAATCAGCGTGTGTCCTTGCTGGTCCTGAAACCCCGTAGTACCATGATGTGTATAATTACCTCCAAAGTAGTGTCTTACCTCCTGACTTGTCTAGGAACCAAAAAAATTCCCTCATGTACCAAGCCTCTAGGTACACCATTATCGCAACTACTCTATATAGAAGAAGTATAGACAGAATGTTATTACGATGTCTCACTTCCATGGAATCACAGAGATCTATGTACAAGGTACATAAAGGAATTTGTGGAACCCATGGAGGTAGCAACAACTTAGCTAAAAATATCATCCTCATGGGATACTACTGGCCCAAAATAGAGACAGATGCAAACAAGTATGTACAAAGGTGTAGGCAATGTTAAATTTATGGAGACCTCATCCATGCACCAGCTCAGGAACTAAATCCTATCACTTCACCATTACCATTTTCTATATGGGCATTTGACCTAGTGGGAAAGATTACACCATCTTCATCTAATGGCCATAAATACATCATAGAAGAAACATAGTACACTAAATGGGTGGAAGCAATTCCCCTCACCTACATAACTGGAAAGCAGATCTCAATGTTCATACTCAACATCATCTGTCGGGATGGAATTTCTCAAACTATCCTGACAGATCATGATACACCTTTCCAAAACAAAGATGTTAAAGATCTATGTGAGAAATTCCAAATCAAAAAAGGTTTCTCTTCATTCTATTATCCTCAAGGGATTGGTCAAGCTGAAGCAACCAACAAAACTATATTGAAAATCTTGAAGAAAACAATTAATGAATCAGGACGAGACTAGAATTTATAGCCTAGTCCCACATTATGGGCATACATAACTAGCATGAGAACACCTACATGAGCCACTCCTTTCTCCCTAGTATATGGATCAGAGGCTGTCCTACCCCTCGAAGTGGAAATACCATCCCTGAGAATATCATTGAAGAACCTGATTTCAGATGAAGACTACAGAGTAGCAAGGCTCAGTGAACTGGAACTATTAGATGAAAGAAGACAAAATGCATTCAACCACTTAAAAGGCTATTAGAACTGCCTTAGAAGGAATTATCACCAGAAGGTGAGGCCATGAAACTTTGAGGTAGGAGACCTCGTCCTAATGGAAAACCAAAAGAACCAAGCAGAGAGAGTGAAACCAGGAAAGTTTGAGCCTAATCGGCTAGGACCATATGTCATTGTCAACTCTACCCAAAGTGAGGCATACCAACTGGAAACACTAGAAGGAGATCAGCTCCCCAGATACATAAACAACATGCAACTCAAGAGGTTCTATGCTTGAGGTCTCAATGGTTAAGGCAACTATCTACATATCCATAAAATACCAAAAAAATACAAAAAATACAAAAGGTTACCTTGGTGAAAACCTGGAAAACAGGCACCTTGGCAACAAAAAAAAAATCGTCATAAAAAAGAAAGAAATAAAGTAAAGAGAAAAAAAATCACTCTCTCAGTGATAGCTTAGAAAATAGGTGCTATTGAGTAGGTACCTTGGTGAAAACCTGGCAAATAGGTGCCAAGTGTTCAAATCTAGTTTCACCATCAACGATAAAGATCAAAGCTTGAGCAAACTCCACACGCAAGACTGACCACCCAATTTATATCTAGAAGCACAATCCCCTTTGTGAACAAACAATTATCCATGGTTAGTACTGGTCCACCAGACTAAGGGGCAATTCTAAATGTCCTAAAAAAAAAATCTCAAAAAAGTTTGAAAAACTCATCAAAATCCTAAAAAAGATCAAAATGTCCTGAAAAAATCAATCTACAACAAAAAATTCAAAAATAGAAAATTCTGAAAGCAATAAAATCAAAATCTATTACCAAGCAAACTGTCAACCAAGCCAATCAATCAAATATCAAAACCATGAGCTTTGCGAATCAGCATTGGGCCAATCTGACACAGCTTGATCTGCTACTAAAAATGATCAAAATAAAATCAACCAATCAAATCAATCATCTTACACATGGATGGATACACTCAAAGCTAGACAAATCAGACTTATATGAGTCATCTATTATTGAAACCAGACACAATCAAGAAAATCAAGCCTATCAAGAGAGTCAAGCCAATCAAGAGATTCAAATTGAATCAAGGAGCAATCAAAATGTTGAATAGGTTAGTCATCAGTCAGATGTCAGTCTATATTTTGTAGTTATGTTCTTACGCTACTCCAAGATCCACCATGTAAGAAGAGTAGCTATGATGGATCATGACTTATTTTCTTTGATTGCTATCTGTGGGATGTTTCAGTTTGATTCTGGGGCCATGATGATTTAGGATAAATGTGGTAGGCACTGTCACTTATCTGGCAGTCACGCAGTTCTACGATCTGAGCTTAACCTTGGGAAAGAAGTGGACAAACCTTTTCTGTTATCTACTTGTTTATTACTAATAGAATCATAGCACTATCTAGATGGTCTGAGATCTGGGTGCATCGGATTTCTATTTTGATTTTTTATCTTTCTTTTCAAAATCAAGAGTTCATAGCGCTATCTAGATGGTTTGAGATCTGCATGCATTGGAATTCTATGTTGGTTCTATCTTTTTTCAGATGGTCAGCGAGCAAAGCGATATCCAAATGGTCAATATCTAGGTTCTTTTGGCTCTCTTTATTTCAAAAGAGATCATAGTAGTATCCAGATGGTCAATATTTGGGTACATTTGGATCTCTTTCATTTCAAAATAGGGAACATAGCTGAACCTAGATGGTCAATATCTAGGTGCACTAAGTTCCCTTTCTATTCAATCTCTCTTCTCTTTCTGGTTATCAAGAGGTCACAGTGGTATCCAAATGATTTGAGATCTGGGTGCATTGGATACTCTTCAGAATTTCATAAAAAAGATGCAATGATGAAAAAAATTGGAAATGTGGCAGTGACTTGGGTCACTCATCTGCTCTATCAATTCATAAATATCAAACGTCAGCCATCCATTCTATCAATACATATCTATTGATCAAACCCAGAGAACATTCCAAACTAAATCCCTTCTAACTAACACATGCATTACTCATATATTTTGTGCATAATAGATTGCATTCATTCCATTTAAGTGTATCAGAAAACAAACAAGAAAATAAAGCATCTACATACATGGTAATCATATTCAAATGCATCCATAAAGCATCTCATATAAACATGCAAATCATAAAGCACCACCCTGCATACATACGTCACTATCTTAGGAAAATTAATTCATACATCTAAGAGTCTACATAATAGAATCACATTGCATAAACATTTCATCATCTAAACATAAATCATGTAGAATCATACATATAGAAAGTAAACCAATTTACATCATATAAAATCACTAGCTGCATCTCATATAAATCTCAAATATCTGAGTACAATGAACGGTCACAAGTCTGAACAAAAGAAGGTGATCAACATGGATATCAATAAATATCAGTGTGTCAAGATACAATCATCGATAAGCCTTAGAGTATATCAATGGAACATCACTACAAAAATGGTACAACATGAAACAAAATGGAAAGTCCATGGAATCAACAAGAACTACCACCACCCTCACTGCCAAGTGCACAAGGAGGTGGCATATTAGGTACAAGCCCTTACTATGGAAAAGGAGCTCCAATAACACTACTCTAGGATCTCTGATCTCTACTCGATCACTGTGAAGCTGTGAAGCTAGGTACCCAATGAGTTGTAGGAACAACTACCTTATAGTGACGATGCCAATACTCGATCTCCCTGCTAGCCTCCCAACCTGATCTGTAGAGTCGATCATGGGCATCCCTCAAATGTAAATCCTATACACTATTAATATAAGCTCTCACCTCCACTTGAGCCCATATATCTCTCTACTTAGCACTAGTAGCCCTAGCCTTAGTTGTTGTGACCCTTCTCTCAAAATTTGTAGCCTGTGCATTAGTATAAGCCAACCTCGCCTGAAGATCAAACACCTGCTATTTGAGCCTCTCCAAATATGATGGATCAACATCCATACCACCCATGGCTACATACATCTCCCCCTCCTCATCCCTATCTCCTAATCCCTCATCCCCTCTCCCCCGCACAACCCATGAGTCCTCACTACCCTCACTATCCCCAGTACTGCTACTCCCAGTAGAAGCACTAGAACTTGAACCCTCCACATCCAAAGCCTCAATATCAATATCAGAAATCTCTACATCAACATCCTCAGTGACTACTCTATCCTCTTCTATCCCAGCAAGCACATCATTAGTGTGGCGATGCACTCTCTGAACCAGCTAAGAACCCTCCTCCTCCTCAAGGATGACTCCCAATCTGACCCACCCGCCACTACTACCTCCTCCCCTAGTCCTCACCCTACCACCAGAACTGCCAGGACTAGGATCATCTCCATCATCCCTGCCACCATGACTACCATCCCTCCCCTAACCATCGTCCCTACCTCCATCTCTCTCCTGCCCTCCATCATGGCCGCCACCCCTACCTCCATCTCTCCCTCCATCCCTCCCTCCACCATCACGACCTCCATCACTACCTCCATCTCTCCCTATGCCTCGTCCCTGTCGAGACCTCCTAAAGATGGTACCAACCATGGGCTGAGATACATCAGTCAATGGATCAGGACGAGACTGTTGCCACCAAGAATCATACTGTGGAGTCATTCCTACAAAGAGAAAATGTTTAGACATCAATATCATACAGATGATAAGCATATATGACTAATCAAAAAATAGCTACATTAAAACAAAGTAGAAAGACAGATACAAGTAGGGGCAAGTCAAAATACATACCAACATCAACAGTGGTTGACCGCCAAGCCCATGCAATAGAGAGAAGACCCAGGAACTCAGTAATTATAGCATCAAGCAGAATGACTGCACCCCAAAGAGTAATGTACCTCAATCTCTGGGCAAAGTAAGCATAAGAATCAGAGACATCCTGTCTCTCACCAAACTATCGCAACACCCTGTCAGTGTCATGGAAATCAATCATATGAATGTGTCGGCTGACACGCCCAATCAAGAACCTCCATTGCTGACAGAAGGGAAGATTTATATCCTCCCCATCCCAAATAGTACAATCCCTATAAGGTCTCTTGATGAAGTACAACATCATGTCAAGATACTACCGCCAGTACATTAGATGTCCCATATGGGATTGAACAATAGCACAATCATACATGAAAACATATGGTCTCCCCGGAGGAAGATCACGAGCACCTTATGGGCCTACACACAACAATGTGCTCCCACACCCATATCTGCAACAAAGTGGCTTCATAACCAAGAGACTTATCCCCAAGGTAAGTTGCATAGAGCATGTGAAAGTACATGTGGGCCAACATGCAAGGACCCCAAGCATAAACTGTATGATCTCTAACTATACTCTGAAGACAAGAACCAAACAAAATATAGAATCCATGCTGCCGATGATCGAGACACAAGATCCCACAAATCAAACTACCTAACAAGGTAGCCAACCGGTCTTGACCTATGCCGAATCTAGACCATGGGATATCATAAGGATCAGACATGCCTAGCTGATCCTGGGGAAGATCAGATAGCTTGAATAGAGAAGTGACACTAGAGTCCCTATCATACTCTATAAGGGTACCCTAAATAGGAATCTAAAGAATGCGATATCAATCCTCTAGAGTGACTGTGCACTTGCTTGTCAATAAACTAAAGGTGCAAGTGTTTGAATGCCACCTCTCTAAAAAAGTAGAGATCAAACCTCTATTGGTCATGATCTCGGGTATATAACACAACCAGTAAAGACCTAACTCCCTCAATATACCTCTCTCTACCTCAGAAAGATGGAAGCGTAAAAATAAACCTGCAACTCTCAACTCCTGACAACAAAGAAGAGTCTCGGTGTACTACAAAACAATAGATAGAAAAATATTACTATTAGGTCAGAAGCAGAATATCAGACATGTCATAATGCAAGTTAAAAAAGTACAAGCAGGTCGATTGCGACATTAAATTATCAAATGTGGTACTTTTACACTCATTGCGGCACTCAAACAAAAAATGCAACATAATTTATGCAAATGCGATAATAAACCTAGCAAATGTGGCACACTTATCAAATGTGGCATGTGTTCAGAAATTGCGGCACCAAAACTGTAATTTTGACAAAACCCCGGTCTATTGCGACATACATTAAAAAATTTCAAAAAATTAATAAATGAAGGAATTAATGACATGAAGAACAAGGCCAGTCACTAAATGTCCTACGCTAGCTAGATGAAAAAAAGTACAGACCCGATCAGACACATGCATGATGCCTGGTATACCTACAATAGCTCAACGAACAACAAAGGAAGCAGAGAAAATAAGAGACAAACTTACCAAAGATTCAAGGTCGAAGAGTACAAAGTGACAATGAATGGCTCACCTAGCTATTTATAAAGGTTTTGAAAAACCTAATTCCTCATGGGCCTCAAATTTATCTTCCCAGAGCCTAGAAACTTCAACACTCAATATCAGGGGCATAATGAAGAATTTTCCAAATCATTCAGATACCCAGATTGTCACTTTGCAGTTTCAACAAATTAACGCTCATGTCATGACTTTTCGCTCAAATTTGTTGAGGGGGCATAAATACACCTACTATTGCCGGAGCAAGCTAGGGCAGAATCAAAACAAAGAATCTTTGACACACTATGACAAGCCATAATGCATCAAAGAGGGGCAAATGTAGACACCCTAAAATGGGCAGACTTGCGACTTGACATTAAAAACACTAATTTTCATCTATTAATTAATGATCTATTTTCTTCTAAATTCATTTTCATCTATTAATTAATGGTTTTTTAATAATTAATTAATCATCTATTTTCTTCTAAATTCATTCCCCAAATCATCCAATCAAATTCCCAAAATTAATTAAATAATTAATCTTATTTAATTAATTAACCTTAATTGATTAATTTCCATTAATTAATTAATTAAATTCAATTTCCTAAAGTTTAAAATGAATTATTTAAACTTACTAATTTAATTCTTCCAATTAAATTAATTTTATTCAATAAAACAATTCTAAATAAAAAAGAATTCAATTATCTCACATGTTGAAAACTTTAATTTAAAAAAATGAATTAAATATTCATTTATTTTCAAAGAGATCACTTTAATCAGATCACATGGGTTACAACACCCACCTCTTGAGTTCACATGGGTTTCTCCACCCACCTCTTCAGTTCTAAAAAGTAACTCAAAATTAGCTCTTCAGTTAACCAAACTCTATCTCCTCTCTCTCAGTTGAAGAGGTGGAGTTTACTGATGGCTTCTCCAGTTCCCTTTGA
>MU225905.1:3066274-3092173 GCA_018584345.1 Thuja plicata
ACTCTATCTCCTCTCTCTCAGTTGAAGAGGTGGAGTTTACTGATGGCTTCTCCAGTTCCCTTTGATCTCAACCGTTCATCTTCCTATCTCTGGGATTGATCTCAACCATTCATCTCATTCTCAATTCTTATATAAAAAACCCTTCATACCATTTGAAGGATCTAGGATTTAAAGCTCACGTGTTCCATTACTCTGTCAGATTGGTTCAAGCATCAAGCCATCTTGCGATCACACACACATTCAATATCAAATTCTCGATGCTCACAAGTCATAGACGCTGTGCACACCAGTACTGAGCATCAAAATTTGAGTTTCAGAAGGATTAGAGAGAGACAATAGAAGCTTCAAGCAATTGGGTTTGCATTCATTTGTTTTCCTCTTATTTTCTTGTACATTTAATTATTGATTTATAGTTTTGTTATTAGTAGCTTGTTTCTTATCGATTTACCCCATTGTGAATCGGTGCTACTAACCCCTTGTTAATTCAAGAGTGTTACATATTTCGATACATTGCATATAGATATATCCTTTCTTTTTGAACCTTTTAAAATAACAATAATAACGATATCTTGTGAATTGTGATGTTAGACGGTTAAGTGATTGTCGTTTATTTGAGTTAATAAATCATGATTATGATGATTTAAAATTATGTATAGGGAATATGGGGAAAGAATTATGATGGATTTCATTATGAATGCTCAATGTTAACTTTAATTCTATAAATGATTTATTATTATAATTTTTACAACCATGATGGTATCTAATCCTTCTTTGATAACAGATACAGGAGAGGATCCATCTCACAAGTGGGGGGAAGAGTATCATCAGAGTAAGGGGATGTGGACACATGATGAAGGTCGAGAATGCCTTCCGAATTGGAACCACAACTATTTAACCAGTCATCAAGTCTGGGTAGGGAGTTGCCTTAGATATGTTTAATTGGTTGCCTTTTTCTTCTAGTGTTAATTAATATTTTTGGCCTTATAATTAATTTAAATGCATGGATCCTTCTTGTCAATTTTAAGGAACAATGCTAGTGATCTCTTCATCCATTTCTTTTTGAACAATGCATTATGATTATTCATATATTTTATGTAATTAATTATTTATATATGATATATGTTTAGCTAGATGAGGTTCTCAAAATAAAGGAACAACATAATAGAGGACACTTAGGCAAATTTAAAGGTGCACGATGACCTATCTGTATGAGTAGGAATGGCTATCACTTTTAGACCTAGGTGGGAAATTAATTCATGTCAAGTTGGTTTGGGTAAGGCAACAAAGCCCTATAGCTGATTGGGATTGGTCCACACCATAAATATATGAGTTATAGGGCTAGGCAAGGGTGAGGCACAAGCACCCAACCCACATGCTAAAATAAGGTTGGGTGGGAATAGAAGGTGCCCTAGGGACAACCCTCCTAGAAAACCATGGGCATGTTATGTATATAATCTGGCATATCGAGTTCTAGGTCCATCACGTTTGGATCGAGACCCATTATTAGCAACAAAGGCCAATTTTGAGCGATAAACCATTGATGTTCTAAATACCAATAAGAAGCTTAAGGCACGTGGCCCCTGAAAGTGACTAGGAGAGAAGGGCCCCCTTTTAATAGTAGTGCAAGAGCTTGATCTATGGATTATTTTGGGCGGGATTGTCATTCACTGGGTGGGGAGCTTCTCCAACAACAAAAGGGTGAGATTATCGACATTAATATTTCCAAGAATTTTTTATGTGGATTTGGATTGAGGTTGGATGAACGAAAGATGACCAGTTGATGAGAAAGATAGTTGTTTCCCATGGGTAAGAGGCAAGGATAACTCTGATGGATAGTTATAATATGACTGGACCATCCAAACGAAATAGCATCCAACCTACTGTATTGGAGAGAAAACTTGATGATAGTGAAATGATGAGGACCAACGAAACCCATTATGGTGAAGAATCCCAATGGTAGAATACCATCCCACCTGACCCATCGAGAAACAAAGGAGGGAGCAAAGGAGGGCTTGCCAACTTCAAATAAAATGGATGGTTCAGTCCAACTAGGCCCCACCCAAGCATGATTGTCTATGAACAAGAACTGAACCTATGAGTGAGGGGACGGGGGGGTGATTCTTGGAGTGGAGCATGGCTATTACCCATCTCCCATATGGACCTCATTCTATAAATTCAAGAAATATAGTCAAGGGTTGTGAGAATGTCAAACCCAATAGATGTAATACAAGCCTGTCGCTTGACCAAAATATTACATGATCATTTTCTCCCATTGAACCTTGGATCGAAGGAAATTTGTTTGTCTGATTGGAAAATGTTGGGTTCTCACTCCCTTACTGATGGGAGGTTAAGTGTGGTGACTTATGGTTGAGTAGGTTTGATGTTTGATTGGGTCCATTTTCCCTTGGTGGCTGGTCAAGTTAGTGTTGGTTGTTAGTATACATGGATTGAACTTCGTTTCCAATACTAGTTGGAGAATTCCCCTCTTTAGCTTTAGTAGTTGTTTAACTAGAAGCTAAAAAGTAGAATTGGAGATGAAACTAGTATTTTCATCCAAACATTCTTTGAATGAATGTTGAGATCTTGGGTATAGATTCCTCCCTCAACACTTTATTATCCAATTTAGAAACGAGCAAGTATTTCTAGTACAAAAATGTTTCTTTGAAACTAGGGGTGGAATCTAGTAATTGATATCGGTAAGACTAAATATTGACACTGCTTCTGTAACAGTTATCAACAAGGTAGGTTGATGTAGATGAGGTAAATGAGGATCTATATTTTTAGATATTTCCAACATCCAACAATGGAGGCATTCTAAAGAAACTCATGCAAAGCATAAAATAGATGAAAAAACACATGCATTAAAAAAGAAACCTCACTCCATTTCCTCCCTATTTGTCAAGATCTTGTGTTTGAATATAGATTCTCTTAGAAGCACATCCATGAGAAGCTATGTAGAATAAAGATTCAAAGATGAATTGATAAAAAAGATGCAAAATGCAAGAGAAACTAGGATATAAAATGAACTAGAATGCAAAGATTACCAAATCACTATAATGGATGCTAAGAATGAAAATGATTGATGTAAGCAAGGAATGAATGATTTAAATGAAGGGGTGATGTCCTTAGGGAGAGCCTAGTTTGTAGGAATGAATGTAGGATAAAAGATTGGACATGGTATTTTAAGTGTTAATCCCACACAGGGCATGTGGATGTAAATACTAGAGGTGGAATATTATAAATGGAGAATATAATGAATGTGAAAGGAATTTAGGAAATAGAATAGAATATGTTTATTTAATATAGTGAATGGAATATGAAATTTTTAATGAATTTAATGGAAATAATAGTGTATATATTATTTAATGGATTTTAGGTAATTAATGGAGAAAAACGCATATAAGGATAATAATAATATTATTGCAAGGTATGGTATTTATAATACGATACAAGAATAGAATAATGAATATGGATATTATAATATAATGGGATATAAGAATATTAAATAATGGATAGGATAATTAAATGGATCAACCCGATTTAAAGAAAAAATAAGATTGATAAAGAGGTCAATTTTACATGTTTACATTTTTTCCCCTCTTTGAGACAATGCAACTTGTTACCTTGTTTCAAAGAAAAATTGATCAACTGATATATGTCGAGGAGATATCTTGGTAAGGATGATGATTGGTATGATATGACTCCTCAAGAGATTGGTTGATCAAATGATGGGAAGATTGATCTCTTGATAGATAATTGAAAAGTGATTGGGGAATTGATATTGCGCAAGTGATGAAGTTAAGATGTACATTTGATGAAAATGCACGATTGATATGCGTAACTGAACAATTGATGGAAATAATCACTATACCCAGATTGATAAGTTGATTAAGCTGATTAAGATTAATGCTAGCACAAAAGAAGTTGATACAATGATTAAATGACTGATTGAGGGGTGATGAGATTCTAAGAAGAAAGTTGATTAATTTAAAAAGTGATTCAAGAGACATATATCAAATGGATAAAGCGATTGAATGATCCCAATGCAACAAGAAAGAAGAAGAAAAGAAATGAAGCTGGGAAGATGATGGTAGGGATGACTAATGAAAGAAGATGCAAAAGAGATGCAAAATGATGAAAGAGGAGATGAAGATGATGATATTTCTTGTACTTTTTAATTGCTAATATAATCATTGAGCTTATTATTTCAAATGGATGACCTCCTTTGGATATGCTTTAGATCCAAATGAATCAATGTACCAATTGCATGTATACAAACATATCAGATAGTCAAGGAATGCCCCAGTTCATATGAGACCCATACGTCCTTGATTATCTTATACAATCATGTCCTAAGATGAGTCATGATATTACAAAGCAACAATCCATAAGCAACAAATAGGTGAACATGCCCCATCCTTTCCCTTCTAGTCAAAGAAATCTTGCAGATAAATCTCTAGTTAGATACATCTTGGAAGAAATAACAGACACGTCACCAAGTATAAAATCAAAACAATAAAGACATCAAACAAACAATCACTGTGCTTCATGTAGAAATGATTCTTGTCACAATTCATTTGTATAGTCTGAGGTGTTGATAATGATCGAGATACCTAGTTTTAGGATGGATTCATTTTGCATTCGACAACTAATAAATCATGATAGTATTTGATGAAGACACAAGATCGAAGGTTAATGATCACATGATTACAAGCTAGCTGGTTAGGTTACTGGTTGATTCCGATTTTGTTAAGTGCAATGCTGCAATGGTGTTTATTGCATATTTTTGGATATTTCAAATTTTATATTTTTTTTGGATTTTTAAGATTCAACTATTTTTTTGGATTTTAAAAATTTTATGATTTTTTTGGGGTTTTTTAAGATTTTATGATTTTTATGACTTTTCTCAAGACTTTTCCTATTTTCTTTTGTATTTTTTTTGAAATTTTTTTTCAAGACTTTCAATGATTTTTAGAGGTTGTTTCAAGTTAGATGTATTTGTTTTCCCTCGATGTTTAGCAAGGCATAGGCATTATGAAAGGATGAATGACATGATAGGTTGGAAACAAATAAGTAAATGATGGAGGAAATGTATGTGATTTTCAAGGACTATCTTGTTAAGATTACCCAAGCTAAGGGATTAGATCTGCCAATGTAAAGCCATGAAATGGTGCATTGGTGTAATGTGAGGACATGACATGAAGTGCACAGGGTCTAAAGGAATGGACATTTCAAGAGGATTTTGAAACATGTTTCACATTTTGATGTCCTTAATTTTGATCAAGATCAAGGGGTCAAATAGGATGGGCATAGGATACGTGATACTCACTAAGATCCTAAAACTTGTCAAGACGAAAGGTGGAAAAGGCAATATGAATGAAAATAGGATGAATGAGGGATGATGGAGGATAAAGGATGGAAAAAAAAATGGTGGATAGGCTTGCGTAGATGAAACTTGCCCCCAGGTGTAAGTGCAAGAGGATGCTGGATCATACATGACTCTTGTTTGCCAAGTTTTCATTATGGTACTTGCCCAAGGTGCCATTGAGGTGGTTTTTACACATGGATGAATTTATCTCTTTACTTTTTTCATTTTTTTTAAAATTTTATTTTTAAACTTTTCGACTTTTAGTTTTTTGCCTTTTTTTTTGACTTTTTTCGGAAGATAAAAAATACATGATAGGAAATGAAGGACTTAAGAATCTTGTTATTTGGATAGTTCCTCTTGAAAGATCTTCTATAATAGACGATGGCTATTTAATATATGCTCAAATATGTCGATAGGGTATAGGGAGATGAGATGAATGGTAAGATAAATGGAAACAAGGCTTTATGCAAAGGATTGAATAAGAGTGATGGATGGATAGAACATAGGTGTTGGATAATGAATTGGGTATTGGAAGACTTGTAGGATTACATGGAAAGGGTGACAAGATCAACGTTGGGACATACCTTGAAGGGTAGTAGAGTGATGGAGACAATTTGTAGACTATTTCTAGACATAGGTTCATGATTTTGATCATGCTTGGAAGTAGTGTCTTTACTTATGCCCAATTTCTTATTGGGTGAATTACTAGGTGTACGTGGGATCGAAATCTATTGCACCTCTCTCAATTACGAGGGGTTAGTAGCACTGATTTGCAATGGGGGAAATCAATAGAATAACTACTAATAAAGAAACTATGAATCAATAGAATAACAAGCAATAAAGGAGGTACACAAATGAATGCAAACCAACAAGGCTCGAAGCTTCTATTGTCTCTCTCTAATCCTTTTGAAATGATGTTTGTGTGATGCTCAATATTGGTGTGGGAAGCGTCTATGTCTTGGGAGCTTTGAGAATGTGATATTGAATGCTTTGATCATAAGATGGCTTGATGCTTAAACCAATCTGATAGAGTAATGGCGCACATGAGCTTGAAATCCTAGATCCTACAAATGGTTATGAAGGGTTTGTTATATAGAAAATGAGAATGATATGAACAGTTGAGATCAATCCCAGAGATAGGAGGACGAACGGTTGAGATGAGAGGGAACTAGAGAAGCCATCAGTAAACTCCACCTCTTCAATTGAGAGAGAGGAGATAGAGTTTGGTTAACTGAAGAGATAATTTTGAGTTACCTTTAGAAATGAAGAGGTGGGTGGAGAAACCCATGTGATCTGATTAAGAGTTATCTCTTTGAATATAATTGAATATTTAATTCATTTTTGTAATTAAATTTTTTAATATGTGAGATAATTGAATTCTTTTTGATTTAGAATTGTATTGTTTGAATGAAATTAAATTAAATTAATTTAATTGAAATAATTTAATTAGTAAGTTTAAATATTTTAATTTAAACTTTAGGAAATTGACTTTAATTAAATAATTAATGGAGATTAATCAATTAAGGTTAATTAATTAAATAAAATTAATTATTCAATTAATTTTGGGGATTTGATTAGATAATTTGGGGAATGAATTTAGAAGAAAATAGATGATTTAATTTATGATTAAAAACCCATTAATTAATAGATGAAAATTAGTGTTTTAAATGTAAGGTTGCAAGTATGTCCATTTTAGGGTGTCTACATTTGCCCCTCTTTGATGCATTGTGGCTTGTCATAGTGTGTTAAAAATTCTCTATTTTGATCCTTCCCCAGCTTGCCCTGGCGATAGCAGGTGTATTTATGCCCCCTCAACAAATTTGAGCGAAAATTCGCGACATGAGTGTTAATTTGTTGAAATTGCAAATTGGTAATCTAGGTATATGACTGATTTTGAAAATTTATGAATATGATCATGATACAGACATTTAAAGTTTCTAGGGTCCAAGAAGTAAACTTTGAGGTCCTGGAGGATTTAGGGTTTATTGAAACCCTTATAAATAGCTTGGAGAGTCATTCATTTGTAACTTTGCACTCTTGGAGCTCTGGATCATCGGGTGAGTCTGCTTTAGTTTTCTTCATTTTTTGTGTCGTTTATTGAGCTATGGCGGGTCTTCCTGGTGTCATGCACGTATCTGATCAGGTCCAAAATTTTCATCATCTAGCTAGCGTAGGATGTCCAGTGAGTTCTCTATCCTTTTTTCATTAATACTCTCATTTATTGCTTTTGAAAAAACTTGGTTTTTTGAAAATTTCCTATGCTTGCTGCAATAGGTCACTTGTTTGCCGCAATTGTGTTTTAGGTGTTGCAATTGCTTATTACCTGCCGCAATCGATAAGTGCACCACAAATTCTGGGTTTAATAATGCATTTTTCATTAAAATACCACATTTTCTTGTTGATTACCGCAAATGGTGTAAAAGTGTCGCATTTCTTAAAGGAATGCCGCAATTGCTTTGTTTGTATGTTTTAGCATGCATTTATACTTGTTTGATATCCTACTTCTATCCTGATACTGAAGTTTTTCTTCTATGTTGTTTTGCAGTTCATTGGGAATATTCTACATTGCCGGGAGTTGAGACCTACTGGGTTAGTATATCTCTTTTAGTTATCTAAGGTAGAGAGGGATGTTTTGAGGCAGTTAGGTCTGTACTGGGTTTGCTATATGCCCAAGATCACAACCAATAGGGGTATGATCTTTTCTCTCTTAGAGAGATGGCATTCATATATGTGCACCTTTTGATTATCGACTGGTGAGTGCACAGTCACTTTAGAGAATGTCTATCACATCCTTCAGATTATTATTCAGGGCACCCTTGTAGAGTATGATCGAGGCACTCATATTACTGCTATGTTTGAGCTATCTAGTTTGCCTCAGGATCAGCTTGGGATGTCTGACCTGTATGATATCCCATGGGATAGGTTTGGCTTGGTTTTAGATAGGTTGTCTACTCTGTTAGGTAGTTTTATATGTGGGATCTTGTGTCCCAATCGTCGGTAGCATGGGTTCTCTATTGGTTTCGATGCTTGTCTTCAGGGTATGGTGAGAGACCATACCTTATATGCCTGGGGTCCTTGCATGTTAGCCCATATTTATTTACACACGTTCTATGCGGCTTACCTTGGAGGTATGTCTCTTTGTTGTGGAGTGACTCTCCTACAGATCTAGGCATGGGAGCATATTGCAGTGTGTAGGCCTATATACAACCATGATCTTCCTCTAGGGAGACCATATGTTTTTATGTATAATGGTGCCATTGTTCAGTCCCATATGGGACATCTGATGTACTAGCGGAAATAACTTGATATGATGTTGTACTTCATCTAGAGAACTTACAGGGACTGTCCAGTGTGAGATGGGGAGGATACACATCTTCCCTTTTGTTGATAGAAGAGATTATTGATTGGGCATGTCAGCCGACATGTTCATATGATTGATTTCCACAACACTGACATGGTGTTGCGGTAGTTCGACAAGAGACATGATGTCTCTAATTAACATGCTTATTTTTCTTGTCGATCAAGGGATATGAATCTGTGGGGTGTTGTCATCCCTCTAGATGCTATGAGGACATAGTTCATGGGCTTGCTTCTTGTAGCATAGACTTGGCGATCAACCTTTATTGATGCTAGTATGTGTTTTGATTTTTCCCCTGCTTGATGTTATGTCTCTTTTCTACTTTGTTCAGATGTAGCAAATTTTAATTAGTCATTTATGATTATCATTTATATGATACTGATGTCTGGACTTGTTCTTGTTGTAGGAATGATTCCACAGTATGATGCTTGGTGGCAGTAGTCTCATCTAGATCCATCGACTGATGTGTCTCACCCTGTGGTTGGTACTATTATGAGGAGGTGATGTCAAAGGAGGGGTGGAGGGAGAGATGGAGGTAGGGTTGGAGGTCATGATGGTGGTAGGGATGGAGGTCATGATGTTGGCTAGGATGGAGGATAGGGTAGAGATGGAGGCTGGGATGGTGGGCAAGGGAGAGATGGTGGCCGAGATGGAGGTTGGGGGAGGGATGGGGTTGATGAACATGATCCTAGGCTTGGTGGTTCTGGTGGTAGGGTGAGGACCAGGGGCAAACATGGTAGTGGTAGGGAGGTTGGGTTGGATACCGTCCTTGAGGAGGAGGAGGCTTTAGAGGGGGAGGCACCTCAATTGGTTTGGAGAGTGCATCCTCACACTGCTCTGATGTTGGTACCAAGGGTGGAGGAGAGGACAGTGGAGGAGGATGTAGAGATTGAGGATGTTGATGTTGAGGAGGTAGGATCCAACTCTTCTACTAGGAGTAACAGTACTATCAATAGTACGAGTGACAGTGAGAGTAGTGAGGACTCATGGGTTGTACATGGGAGAGGAGATGAGAGTCTTGGGGATAGAGCTGAGGAGGGGGAGATGGATGTAGCTATGGGTGGGATGGAAATTGATCCATTTAAGATGGAGAGAATCATACATCAGGTTTCTGATCTTCAAGTGAGGTTGGATTCCTCTAATGCACAGGCTATGTAATTAGAGAGTAGGGTCCCAGTAGCTAAGGATAGGGCTACTATAGTAGAGAGTAGGGTCACAAGAGCGGAGGCTAGGGCTACTGGTGTGAAGGAGAGAGAGACAGGCTCGGGTGGATGTGAGATCCTACTTGGATAGTGTACATGACCTTTCTTTGAGGGATGCCCTTGATTGGCTTTAGAGATCAAGTCAAGAGGCTAGGAGAGAGATCGAGTACTGGCACTGTCACTATGAGGTAGTTGTTCCTATAGCTCAACGAGTACCTAGTTTCATAGCTTCATAGAGGTTGAGTAGGGCTTAGAGGTCCTAGAGCAGTGGTATTGGAGCTCATGGTCCACAATAGAGGCTTGCACCTGATATGCTACCCCCTCATCCACCTGGCGGGGAGGGTGGGGGCAGCTCTTGCTGATCTTCTTTACTTGGTCATTGTATCATGTTGTACCATTTTTGTAGTGATGTTTCCACATATTTATCTGATGTTGTACCAATATATTGTATCTTGACATAATGATATTTATGACATTTGTATCAATCTCCCTCTTTTGTTCTGACTTGCGACCATTCATTGTACTCAGATATTGAGATTTATATGAGATGCAACTATTGATTCTATATGTTGTGCATTGGTTTACTTTCTATATGTATGATTCTACACGATGATTCTTATATGGTGAAATATTTATGCAATGCGATTCTATTATGCAAACATTTAGATGTATGTTTCACCATGCTATGATACTGACACATGTATGAAGGATGGTGCCTTATGAGATGAATGTTTATATGATTATGTTTTATGGATGCATTTGATTATGATTACTATGTATGCAGATGTTGTATTTTATTTTTTTTACTCATGCACATAAATATATGAATGTAATCTACTATGCACAAGATATATGAGTAATGCATGTGTTAGTTAGTAAAAGTTAGTGGAAGTTTTTTTCTGGGATCGATTGATAGATATGAATTGATAGAATGGATGATTGACGATTGATAGATATAAATTGATAGAAGTGATGGGTGACCCAAGTCACTACCGTGTTTCCAATTTTTGTAATAATTGCATCTTATTATGAAAATTTGAAGAGCATCCAATGCACCCAGATATTGCTCATTTGGATACCGCTATGACCTCTTGATAACTGGAAGAAATAGAGAGATTGAATAGAAAAATAACTAAGTGCACCTAGATATTGACCATCTAGACACAACTATGTTCCCTATTTTGAAAAGAAGAGATCCAAATGCACCCAGATATTGACCATCTGGATACCGTTATGATCTCTAATTTGAAAAGAAAGAGAGCCAATGCACCCAGATATTGACCATCTGGACACCGCTATGCTCTCTGATCAATCTGTAAAAAAGAAAAAAAAAACCAAGATAGAAACCCAATGCACCCAGATCTTAGACCATCTGGATACCGCTATGATCTCTTGATTTTGAAAAGATAAGTTAAAAAACCAAGATAGAAATCCAATGCACCCATATCTCAGACCATCTGGATACCGCTATGATTCTATTGGTAAAAAACAAGCAGATAACAAAGAAAGAATGTCCACTTCTTTCCCAGGGTTAAGCTCAGATTGTGGAACTGCATGGCTTCCAATAAGTGACAGTGCCTACCGCATTTATCCTAAATCATCATTGCCCCATAATCAAAATGAAACATTCCACAAATAACAATCAAAGAAAATAAGGTCATGATCTATCATAGCTACTCTCCTCACTTGGTGGATCTTGGAGTAGCGTAAAAACCTAACCACAAAATATATACTGACATCTAACTGACGACTGACCTAGTCAACAGTTGTTTGTTCCTTGATTTATCTTGATTCTCTTGTTTGGATTGATTCCTAATTGAAATGATTGTGTCTGGTTTCAGTAAGAGATGACTCATATAAGATAGATTTGTCTATTTTTTAGCGTATCCATCACCATGTAAGATGATTGATTTGATTGATTGAATTTGATCATTTTGGATAGCTGATCAAGCTGTGTCAGATGGGCCCAATGCTGATTCACAAAGCTCATGGTTTTGACATTTGATTGATTGGCTTGGTTTCCATTTTTCTTTCTGATAAATTTGATAGCTGATAAATCTATGTCATATGGGCCCAGTGCAGATTCACAAAGCTCATGATTTTGACACTGATTGACTTGGCTTGATCGCCCTTTGATAACCGAGCTGGTTTTATTGCTTGAGATTTTGCAAATTTATGATTGTTTTTGATGAAGATTGATTTTTTTTTCAAGATATTTTGATCTTTTTAGAATTTTTGATGATTTTTTAAGATTTTTGGGGGTTTTTTTAAAGTTTTTCTTTTAGGATATTTCAAATTGCCCCCTAGTCTGGTGGACCAATACTAAACATGGATAAGTGTTGGTTCTTAGAGGGATTGTTCTTCTGGAAATAGTTTGGGTAGCCAGTCTTGCATGCGAAGTTTTCTCAAGCTTTGATCTTTATCATTGATGGTGAAACTGGATTTGAACACTTGACACTTGTTTGCCAGGTTTTCACCAAGGTACCTACTCAATAATGCTTATCTGCCAGGTTTTCACTGAGAGAGAGAGATTATGTTTCTCTTTGAATTTTTTCTTTATTTTTGATTTTTTTGATTTTTTTGTTGTCTCCAAGGCACCTATTTGCCAGGTTTTCACCAAGGTAACCTTTTGTATTTTTTGGTTTTTTGGGTATTTTCTAGATATGTAGATAGGTGCCTTAACCATTGAGACCTCAAGTGTATAACCTCTTGAGGTGCATGCTATTGATGTATCCCAAGAGCTTATCTCCTTCTGGTGTTGGCATTTGGTATGCTCCGCTATTGCTAGATGTGACAATGACATAAGGTCCTAGCCAGTTAGGCTTGAACTTTCCTGGTTTCACTCTCTCTACTTGGTTTATTTTATTCTCCATAAGGATGAGGTCTCAAAACTCAAAGGTTTGTGGCCTCAAATTCTTGTGATAATTCCTTCTAAGGTGATTCTGATAGCCTTGTAAATGGTTGAATGCATTTTGTCTTATTTTGTCTAATAGCTCTAGTTTACTTAGCCTTGCTACTCTGTAGTCTTCATCTGAAATGAGGTTCTTTAATTATATTCTCAGGGATGGGATTTCCACTTCAAGGGGTAGGACCACATTTGATCCATATACTAGTGAGAAAGGAGTGGCTCATGTAGGTGTTCTCATGCTAGTTCTGTATGCCCATAATGCAAGACTAAGTTGTAAATGCCAGTTTCCCCATGATTTTTAGTATGGTTTTGTTTGTTGCCTTAGCTTGATCATTCCCTTGTGGATAATAGAATGAAGAGAAACCTTGTTTGATTTGGAACTATTCACAAAGAAATTCAACATTTTTATTTGGAAAGGTGTACCATGATCTGTTAGGATGGTTTGAGGAATTCCATACCGACATATGATGTTGTTGAGTATGAACATGGAGATCTTCTTTCTAGTGATGTAGGTTAGAGGAATTTCTTCCACCCATTTATTGAATTAATCTGATGCAATTATGATGTAGTTATGGCCATTAGATGAGGATGGTGTAATCTTGCCCACTAGGTCAAATCCCCACATAGAAGATGACCATGGTGAAGTGATAGGATTGAGTTCTTGGGCTGGTGCATGGATGAGGTCTCCATGAATCTGGCATTGCCTACACCTTTGCACATACTTATTTTCATTTGTCTCTACTATGGGCCAGTAGTATCCCATGCAGATGATCTTCTTCGCTAAGATATTTCCACCTATGTGGGTTCCACAAATTACTTCATGTACCTTGTACAAAGCTCTTAGGGATTTCATGGAAGTGAGACATCGTAATAGTGTTCCATCTAGACTTCTTCTATATAGAGTAGTAGTGAGAATGGTGTACCTAGAGGCTTGGCAGATGAGGGAATTATTTTGGTTCCTAGATAAGTATGGAGGTAAGACACTACTTTGGAGGTAATTGTACACGTCATGGTACCATGGGGTTTTTGGACCAACAAGAACACACACTGATTCTGTGATTAGTGCTTGATGGGATGACATCATAAGTTTCTCTACCAGAAACTGGAATCTAGTTTTGTTGCTTGGCATATCAATCAAGGATGCAATGATAGCCATCACATCTGCAACTTTATTTTGAGCTCTTGGTACTTTCTCGAAGGTGATGAAATGGAACTTAGTGCACAACCTATCCATCTACTCTCTATATGGTATTAGCTTCTCATCTTTTGTCATATATTCATTGTTTACTTAGATAATGACCAACTATGAATCTCCATAGACTTTCAGATTCTTGATTATCCATTGTATTATCGTCTTTACTCCGATGACTAGAGCTTCATACTCAACTATGTTATTTGTGCATGAAAAGTTGAGTTTGAAGGATTTGGGAATCACATAATTATTTGGAGTGATGAGTACCATCCCTACTCCTGCACCATGGTTCATGCATGATCCATCAAATTATAGTTTCCATATCTCTATTTTCGATTGTAGTGTAAGAATAGACTCATCTGGAAAGTTGGATATGATAGGCTGATGATCCCGAATGGGTGCATCTGCTAGTTGATCCACAATCACTTGCCCTTTGCTAGATTTTCTATCTATGTATTCTATGTCAAATTTTCTTAGGATCATCACCCACTTCGCGAGTCATCCGGTGAGTGCCGCGTTGCTTAGTAGATATTTTAGGGGATCAATGTGCGCTATTAGCTTGGTTTGATGACCCAACATGTAATGTCTCATCTTATGGGAAGCAAAGACTACTGCTAGGCATGATTTTTAAATTAGAAAATAGTTGAGATCATAACCTACCAAGGTTTTGCTAAGATAGTAGACAACTCTCTCCTTGCATGTGTCATCATGTTGTGCTAAAAGTACTCCTAGTGCTGACTCAGTTGTTGAGATGTATAGAAGTAATGGCCTACCTTGAACGGGTGGCACCAAAATCAGAGATTTTAGTAGATAGTCTTTGAATATCTGGAATGCTTGCTCACATTATTCTGTACATAAATGTTACATCCTAGTGTAGTAGATGTTGGAATGGGTGGCACTTGTCTACTAATTGGGCTATGAAGCGCCTGATGGATTGGAGCCTAACTTGTAAACCCCTTAGTTGCCTTAGGTTATTTGGTGGTGGCATGTCCAGTATTTATTTGAATTTCTATGGGTCTACTTCTATGCCTCGATGTGACATAATGAATCCCAATAGCTTCCATGTGGTGACTCCAAACACACATTTTTTTGGATTTAATTGAACCTTGTATTCTTTCATTCTATCAAATAGGGGTCCCAACACTTGTAGATGGTTTGTTCTGAGCATCAACTTGGCAAGTATGTCATCGACATAGTCCTCCATTGTTTTGTGAATGAGATCATGGAAAATGGTTGTCATGGCCCTTTGATATGTTGCTCCCACATTTTTTAGACTGAATGGCATGATGTTCCAACAATATGCACATAAGAAAGCCATTTTGTGTTGGTCTTCTGGTGCAATCCTTATCTGATTATATCTTGAAAATCCATCCATGAGTGATAGCATCTGATGTCCTGCTGTGAAATCTACTATCATGTCGATGTTTGGTAAAGGAAAGTCATCCTTGGGACAAGCTTTGTTTAGATCTCTAAAATTTGTGCAGATGCAGATTTGACCACTATGGTTGGTTACTGGTACCAGATTAGATATCCAGTTTGCATATGGGATTGGTCGTATAAATCCAACATCTAGGATTTTCTTCAGCTGCATTGACTAGTAATGCAACATGTGGGTGCATCTTTCTTAGTTTTTGTTTGACTGGTTTGGCATTGGGTAGCAATGGCAGATGATGTAACACAAGATCTAGATATAGGCCTAAAATGTCTGAGTAGGACCATGCAAAGTTGATTTTATTTTCCTTGAAGAATCTGATGAATTTCTCTCATTCCTCTGGAGTGAGTGAGTTTCCCAAGTAGATATTCTTTGGATTATTTTCATCACCCAAGCTGACTTCTTTCATTTCTTCTGCTAGAAATGCTGATTTTTCCTCTATTAAGGGGAGGATTTCCTGCTTTCCATCTTCTAGTGCCTCAGTGAGGTTTTCACTAGAAGATACGTCTTGTTTTCATTTTTTGTGTCAGTAAGCGACTTACGGTTTTCACTTACTGACGATTCTATTTTTATTTTTACTTTACTTTCTTAACTAGAAAGAGGTGCTTCCTCCACGAAATATGCTAATCTATCCAAGTTAATAGAGAAATCAACCTTTTGGTCCCCTAAGGTATTCCTTCTTTGAGTCTCATGAAGTCTATAATAGCCTCATAATTTTCAAAGAGATCTATATCGGGCTGTCCTTGTTGATCCCATTCTATCCATTCTGGGTGTACTAGACATAGGTCCTCATGCAGGGATGACTCTATTTGGTTGAATGGGACAATGGTGATGGTTTTGAAAAATTAGGAATGTGATGTGGATGCACCACCTAGGGAATTAGTATCAATATGCTTATCGATGCATATCTAGTCTTCTATGGTTAATTGGTCGAACATGCCCTCAAGGTGTAGAGTGCTGACTGACCGATGGGAATAGTTTGGGATTGATGGTTCACAGTTGTGGATGGATCTCCACTCATACTCGTGGGAGTCAATTTTTCTAGAATGCTCATCAGATGTCTCACTTTCCTCATTATTATGGATCTCTTGGTTGAGGGTTAATCAAGAGTAAGAGGTTCCCACTTCAGATGGCAATAACTATTGTAGTATATTGCTGATCAAAGAATATTTCGTGCTTTTCGCCTGGTGTAACTCTGCTAGTTTTTCTTGATCAATGGATATGTCTCGAGTGGTAGGACTGGTTCTATTTTGCCCATAGCCTAACCCTCTCTTGTTTCTCTAGGTTGGCGGTAAAGACAATTCCATTAAACCTTATTGTCTTGCCCCCAGACCAGTCGTACCATCATACCCAAACCTTTGCAGCATTGTATAGCCAGCCCCATATGTTGACAGTGGTATGGGTGCTTGAAGTGTGTCTTGATACAACCATGTGTTAATATCTGGATCAAATGGGTTTTCTTCTGCAATGTCTCCCCACTTGACAGAGGTGGTGGGTGGACACCTGAATAGAATAGGTTCCAAGGTTTCTGTTGTGGTCACTGGTTCTGGCATGCCATATGACCTTAGGCTCTGAGGCATGTTGGTGATAGTGAAAGCTTCCTCATAGCTGTATTCACCACATCCTTTGTCAATAATAGATGTTTTCCCCTCTCTTCTTATGATATCCTTGGGAATCGAATTTGAGGTGGAAGGGATACTTGCCTCTTGGTTTGATGGGACTTGGTTTTCAGTACTACTTTTGATAGCGTTGCAGTATTGGAATGGGTTAGGATCTCCTTCAATAATGATTTCTTCCCCCTAGTGTGGGAACTTGATGCATTGATGATATGTGGAGTGTACAACTTGCATCTCGTGGATCCATGGTCTTCCCAGTAACATGTATCTCAATTATAGGTTTAGGATCTAGAAGGGAGTGTTCTTGACAATTGGGCCTATCCTAACTAGTAGTATGATAATACCTTTGGATGATCTCTCTTCTTCATCAAAGGCCATGATATTGATCCTCCTTGTGACATCAATACCGGATTCAGATTAGCCTAAGTGCTTGATTACCTTCAAAGTACAAATGTTTAATCTAGCCCCACCATCAACGAGGACTCTTCGGATTGAATTTTTTTGAACTTGGATGAGAAAGTGCAAGGGGTCATTGTGCAGAGGCTTGTGTAGTGGCACATCATGGTCTGTGAATGTTGCATGATTTTTGGCTGCTATGTGGTTCACCATTGTTTGAAAGCTCTCAGGGGTTATGTCCCTTGGGACAATTGCTTTTTGAAGTGCTTGTTCAAGTGCTTTCTTGTGCTACGGGGATATGCGCAAAAGATCAAACATGGATATTTGGGTAGGCGTGCGATTTAGCTGATCCATGAGGCTTGTCTATGGATCATAGTTTGTACGAGGGTTGACTGGTATAATAGATGAGGAAATAACTCCTTGAAAGAAAAATTTTGTACAATGCATGGTTACGACACATTTAGCACCTTGGTCTCTCATAGTAATGGTAGCCTTATGGCTATCTGAAGGATTTATGTAGTTGATAGTGTTGTCACTGTTGGCATAGGTGTAGTTTACCTAGTTTGATTGTCCACCAGACCCAGAGGATTTCCCTTTATTGTGATCTTGGAATGTATCATTGAATATTATATGATTAGTGGTTCCTTTTGTTTGGGTGTTGGTGACGTCGATGACCCCTGTGTCAATCAGATCTTGGATGACATTTTTCAATCAATAACAGTTGGGTGTTTTGTGTCCCTTCACTCGATGAAATTCTTAGAAATCATTATCATTGTACCACTTTGGTTTGATTGCATCATGTTCATATTCTCTGATTTTAGGAAGAGTGATATGTTGGATTGTATCAAATTTCTTAAGGCCGATTCTATCGACTCTCCTAATGGTGTGTAATCTTGTTTTGGAAATCGAAACCGTGGTGTGTGTTGTACCTATGGTTTATTGTTTGACACAACAACTGCTTGGATAGGGGTAGTTGGTTTTGAGTGTGTTATTATAGAGTGGGCACCATGAGTTGTTGGTTAGTTGTAGGTGCTCCTTGTAGTGACACTTTTGGTTGGGCGTAGTTGACCATTTTCACATAATTGCCATCATCACTGGTGACATTTTTGTTTTTATTCCATCATTTAGCTTTATCTGTTATAGTCTTGTTTGTGTTCGTCTAGGTAGGATCTACAAGGATACCTCATTTGACCAAGTTTTTCTCACAGCGAACTCCTCATTTGATGAGTTGCTGGAAGTTTGGAGCTAGCTGCAATTCTATTGTAAATGACATATCTGGAACTAGATTGTGAATGAACATCACCATGAGGTCTTGCTTGGGTACGTCATACATGATTCTGTTTGAAGTATTCCTCCATCTTTGTAGAAATTTTACAAAGGACTCTCCATATTTTTGTTTGATATCACAAAGGTCCTTGATGCTGACCTTGCGCTTGATATTGTGATGGAAGTGAGCGATGTACTTTTCAGCCAATTCATCCCAAGACAGAATGTCATGAGGTAAGTGAGAGAACCATTCCATTGCTGGTCTGGCTAAGCTTTGTGGGAATAGTTACATTGAGTATGTCTCTTTGTGTGCGACCTTGATGCAACTAGTAAAGAATTCTCATATATGTTCAATGGGGTTGGTGCTTTCCCTGTATTTGTCAAATTTTGGTACCGAAAAGTGAGTGGAAAACAAAGACATATGTAAAGAATGATCAAAGGGGTATGGGTATAAATCCTCTACAGTGTAGGATTTGGTTTTCCCTTGATTTTGTATGTCCATCATTTGGGTTTGAAGACTCTACACTTGTTGTATTAGTATGTCCGTATGAGACTAAGGATTACTTGTGACATTGTACCTCTGTGCTATAGTAGGTATGAGACTGCGCCTTTGTGTCCCTTGAGTTGGGACATACGATTAGGTCCTTGGGACTTGATATTGGTTTCCCAACACATGACTCTGATACTGGGGCATGTGATTGGCCCAAGGTTGATTCTATTGTGTTTTTTGTTGGGTTTGTTGTGGTCCCTTTATGAGAAAAGGAATAACCTTGGGTGGGCATTGACTAAAAGTCAGACCCACAAAGATGAATCCATATGGGAGTGAGGTATTGAGCCCGAGGCTAGCAGGGAATGACTGTAGTAGTGGAACAGTTGCAAAAGGGTTATTGCTTGTTGGTGGGATTGAGGGCATAGCATGAGAGCTTGACTAAAAAGGCCATGAGGCCGAGGGTTGAGGCACACTAGTGACCATGGGTGCACTTAGTTGGGAGCTTGTCATGCTTTTCGTGGAAGACGTGTTTGCTTGATTCATGGAGCTAGTATGGTTGGACACAGTCTATGCTGATGTCATTGTTGTCAAGGATGGGAATATTTGAGATATTACAGGTTCTGTTTGAGAGGGCCGAGTAGTGTTTTGACATGCGAGAGGGTTTTCGGGCCATATGGTTGACACATTGAACTCAATGGGGAGTTTGAATCCCTTCTTAATCAACATGGCTAAGAAACATTTAGGATTCCTCTCTACAACAACGTCAACAACTTGCGCGGAATAGGCGTCTTGCTCTATGTATTCAAGCTCCTCCTCTATGACATCATGGAACAATGTTGGTCTATGGGGATTCTCAATGAAAAGAGAAGGACTGGTATTTCTGAGAGGGTCATCCTCTCGCTCTTGTTCCCAATAAGGAAATATTTTGATATAAGACTCATCAGGTTGAGTTTTAGCCTTTGAACTTGTGTAAGACCCTCCATAAGGTGTGTGAGACATAGTGTGGTCTACATTTTGTGACTAAAACAAGTGATATAAAGCAAATAGAAAAGGATGACCTTTCTAGGAGAGTCCATGTTATGTTTGAACAAGGGCAATTCTAAGGACAAATGTTGATTTATCTTGATCTCAAAGACTTGGTGATGTAAGAACAAGATTATTGACTATTGCCTACGGCAAAGTCACTGATATAGATATGATGATTTTGAGATAACGGGATCAATATATTTCAAGTCTGAACTTTCAAACTAACAATACTTGGAGGATAATCATGATTTCAAAGAATGGATGATCTTTAAAGTTTAAATATTCACACAATGTTATTTGCATTTTTCTGGGATAGAAACTGATCTTTTACAAAGAATGAAGAGTATTTTCAAGGTTTTTAGGTAAAACATGTGTCTAAAATTCTCTGGTCAAGTGCGGAAAACCTCCACCAACTACGGTAAAGTGATTGGTTGATTGTGGTAATAAATATGTCAAGTGAGGAAATAAAATGAACAATTGTGGAAAACTTCCATCAATTGTGGTACAATGGGGGTAATTGCAGTAAAGGGGAGACGGTCTCAAAAAAGACTCAAAACTTGGCTTCACTGTCTGATAAAATTGATTTTTTTGGAACAAGGCTTTGATTTGCAGAATAGTTTTGATGTTGACACCCTAGAATTTAACATGTTGGACTCGTTTTGACAGTTTTTGATGTTTGTTTTGCATTTTTGAGATTGATCAAAGAACAAGCACAATGGACAATATGTTTTGTAATCTAGCACGGGTTTTGACACAAGGACAAACATATTAATCTAAGGCAAATTTGGCTGTCAAATTTAATATTATAGGCCCAATGCTTGATTGTTTGTTAGCTCACACAACAAGTGTCACACTACTAGGACACGAAGGTCCACGACTTAGGCACTCATGTTTTTTCTGTTGCCACATATTGTTGTCGTGCTATTGAAGATCTCTTTCACTAACACAATACCCTGGAACACATATGTTGGGAATCTTCGGGGAAAATTTTGCAACCCCTTGCACTATAATAATGTATCTGTTCGGAGGTGAATCAGGTTGGCCTCTATTTTAACAAGGTTGTAGTATGGTCTGTGGCATCTATCCAATCGGTTTGTACGTGTGTGACGCCCTTACGAGCCTAGTTGACCACGGTAGATCCTTAGGGATAATTCACCTGATCTAGACTATCATCAACACACCTCACCCAAGCTTGGCTAGATATAAAATAGAACTTTGGTTCGCGTCTTGTTTATATACCGATCACAAGGATTACCGGTTTAAGGTCATTCTCTGAGGAAGAAGTGCATTCCCCAAGCATTCCTTTCTAAAAAGTATAAAGGTGTTTAATCTAACAGATTGTGCAAGCACACCAAAGAATAAAATTTGAACTAAGATAATCACCCATACAAGCACAAGTGTTCAGTTTTAAGCCCAAAGTAGGTGAAGATTACTTGTTTAATTTTATTGCACCAAATTTTGAATGTTGTTTGCCTTTGTTCAATTCTTAACCTCTACGTCAATTTTAAGCACCAATATGGAAATTTGAGGTTCAAGATGTTTGCATGCAATGCTCTTTTTTAAGCACTAAAATATCAAATGAATTTATTTTAGTTACTTTGTTAAACTTATCCTCACCACAAGTTGTCAACAAAAAATGATTAGTACCAAAAGCATCTAATTAAGAATTGAAGAATAACCCGCAACTCCAGAATTGTTAAGACTGCTAAGACTAATTGTGACTTTGTACTTAGCTGTGAAATGTTTGATTGAATCTAGATATTTGTTGTATGCTTCGCTTTGATCTTCCGTTGCGATGGCTAAGATGGCTCTTTGTTGCGTTTGATAGTTTGTGGTCCTTCTTATGGCTGCTCTTAGTGATCTAGCACCTGGGATGTGTCTAGTTACCTTTTTGGCCATTTGTCATTGATCAATCTTGCAGAAAGTAGTGAAAACAATCAGATTATGACAAAAAATAGTGATGTTCAATTATATTTGCAATAAATCTATCAACTACATTAATATTCTGTCGATTGCGGTAAAGCACTTTTAACTGTGGCAAAATGTTATCGATTGCGGCAAAATCTGTGCGATTGCGGTAAACTGGTGATGATTGTGGCACAGTCGGTCAATTGTGACACAGAACAAGAAAAGAGACTCGTGAATAATGACAAAAAATTATTGTGAAACCCTTACAACGATTGCGGAAATAAACCAGATGATTGCGACAATATTCCGTCAATTGCGGTAAAATACCAGCGATTGCGAAATTACAAGTATATCGAGAAAAGTATGAAAAAATAATTCTGCAACCTTACTGTCATGGCCAAAAAGTTATGTCTATCATCTGCAAGTGATTTTTGGGCTGTTTGACTCACGTCGAGTTCACCAAAATGTACGTAGTATCAAAATCTGTTACACCTCTCTCAATTACGAGGGGTTAGTAGCACCGATTTGCAATGGGGGAAATCAATAGAATAACTACTAATAAAGAAACTACGAATCAATAGAATAACAAGCAATAAAGGAGGTACACAAATGAATGCAAACCAACAAGGCTTGAAGCTTCTATCGTTTCTCTCTACTCCTTCTGAAATGATGTTTGTGTGATGGTCAGTATTGGTGTGGGTAGCGTCTATGACTTGGGAGAATCGAGAATGTGATATTGAATGATTTGATCACAAGATGGCTTGATGCTTAAACCAATCTGACAGAGTATGGCTCACATGAGCTTGAAATCCTAGATCCTTCAAATGGTTATGAAGGGTTTGTTATATAGAAAATGAGAATGATATGAACGGTTGAGACCAATCCCAGAGATAGGAGGATGAACGGTTGAGATGAGAGGGAACTGGAGAAGCCATCAGTAAACTCCACCTCTTCAACTGAGAGAGAGGAGATAGAGTTTGGTTAACTGAAGAGCTAATTTTGAGTTACCTTTAGAACTGAAGAGGTGGGTGGAGAAAGCTATGTGATCTGATTAAGAGTTATCTCTTTGAACATAATTGAATATTTAATTCATTTTTGTAATTAAAGTTTTCAACATGTGAGATAATTGAATTCTTTTTTATTTAGAATTGCATTGTTTGAATGAAATGAAATTAATTTATTTAAAACTAATTTAATTGGAAGAATTTAATTAGTAAGTTTAAATATTTCAATTTAAACTTTAGGAAATTGACTTTAATTAATTAATTAATGAAGATTAATCAATTAAGATTAATTAATTAAATAAAATTAACTATTTAACTAATTTTGGGGATTTGATAAGATGATTTGGGGAATGAATTTAGAATAAAATAGATGATTTAATTAATGATTAAAAAACTATTAATTAATAGATGAAAATTAGTGTTTTCAATGTAAGGTCGCAAGTATGTCCATTTTAGGGTGTCTACTCTAGGATCATCTTCAATAGAAATGTCACCATAATCAATGAGGTCTTGAATAAGATATCTCAATTTTTTTCACTGTGAAGTCCTATGTCCTTTATGTTATGATACTCACAATAGCTTTTTTCATTCCATGAGGGTTTAACATTAAGATTCAACTCTTTAGCTTTGGGTAGTATGATAAGATTATACATAATAAGTTCTTTCAAAGCTGTCTTGATAGATTGTCCCAAAGGTGTAAAGTTTCTCTTTGAGGGATGTTGTTTGAAATTTTTGACTATTTGTTCTATTTTTTCTATTTGTGGATTGTCTATGTCTCGAAGGTATGGCTCAAGAAGGGTCATTGGTTCCAATTTTTGTGCTTGTATGTCATAAATTTGTCTCTCAAGATCTTGAATTTATTGAGCCAAGGTGGCCATTGGGTCTTCTCCAGTTTGGGCTTTAGAATTGGAAAGAGTGATTGACTTTGGCTTTGACTTTTTAATTCTTTGATTTTCAAACAATTATGAAAACACACAAGAAAGAAATAAAAAAGAAGACAGCCCTAAGGATCTTTTTGGATAATGTGTCCCATTTTTAGTTTCAAGTGGGGAAGGTGATCTAAATATTCAAGCACATAAGACACATTAACAAGCCCACTCAAGTGAGGGTATCAATTCTTACATACACAAGAAATGATGGCCAATAAGGTTCAACTATAGGCTACACAAGCTCAACTAGGGGATGTCTCTATATACACAAGATACACGAGGCCCAAGTCTATAGATGAAAGAGAATAATATCAAACAACCGGGACCTTCAGTTCCAAAAGGTATAAAGTTCTTTGGGGCTTAGCCAAGATTGACAAGATTCTACTTCCAAGAGGCATGTCTTAGGCCCTGATATTTATACTTCAACGTCGGAACACAAGAGTTGAGGTTGTCCTCTAAAGTGATCACTTATCTAGGCATGCCCTCTAAAAATAAAAAGCAAGATTTCCTTATTGATTATCCCCTCAAGCTCCTTAACAAGGATGCAACAAAATAAAATGCATAAGAAAAACTTGGGGATTAAAAGACAAAGGGGTTCATTTTAAGCCCAAATGCAAATGTGAAAGATTAATTTTAATCCCTTTTTTAATGTGAGGAAGACACACCAAAAAAGTTGACCAAAATCAAGAAATGATTTTATGATGAGTGAAAAATACAATGATAACTTTTTGAAATGTAAATAAGAGGGTTGGGATTAAGTGCACCTTGATTTCAGGCTTTCCAAATATATTTTTTATGCTTCTTTCATTTTCTATCATAAGATGCAAGCTAGCTTCATAAGCTCAAATCAAGTGTGAAACCATAAAAATATGATAATCTCAAAGCAAGTAAAATGCACAAATTGATTTCACATGACATTAAAAATCATGACAGACCCCTTCCAAAGATTACAAATAATTTTATGATGCTTTGAAATATGTGAAAACAAAATTCAAGCTCATCACAAAATTATGAATTTTTGTTGTTGTTTTAATCTAGTCAACAAGATTTGATTTTTAGCTATATTTTTGGCCCCAATAATAGAAATGGAAAGAATATACCCTTGCTAAAAATCAGAGACCTTCCAAAAAATGTAAGAATTTTAAAAAAAAATCCTTGATTTGTGCCTTAGGGAACCGATTTATCAAAACATACCAATTTTCAAAGATTGGATTTTTGGAAAATTATTTTTCATCAAAATTTAAAATCCAATAAATAGACCCCCTTAAAATTGCAAGAGATTTCTAAAAATATAAATTGTGTGGAAATATTCACTAATTTGCACCCATAATTGATTTTTCATTAAAAATCTATGTTGCCAAATTCTTCCCTGGCGACCGCAAAGTCTGGTCTGGTTCTTGCAAAAGTCTGGTCATTATCATATTCTTGCAAAAGTCTTCCGCAAACCTTCAAAGTCTGCGCAAATTTTGTCAGACAAACCCGACATGAATTTTGCTATTTTTATGGTGAAATTACAAAGCTGCGCCAGGACTTGGGCCAAATTTGGCTAAAAAAAGGAATTTTCTAACTGCTTAAAAAGTTTTTTTGGCCTTTTTTAGTCAATTTGACCCTCCAATTCTAAAATAGACCACTAAAAAGGCCAAAAAGGTAAAACATATGTCATTTGGATTAAAGCATTAATATATATGGTTGTGTATTTTGTTGTGTTGCTTTACTATTAGCATAGTGGTGTATGAACTTATTTGCTACTATATATATATATATATATATATATATATATTACAACAAATAAGTTCATACACCG
>MU225905.1:3137609-3170906 GCA_018584345.1 Thuja plicata
TGGGACCGGTACCCCAAATTTTCACTCTTCTAAAGTGAGCCCTGTTAGGAGCCAACCCTGTTAAAGGTTATAAACACACTGTTAAGTGTGACCTTGTTAGAGGATTTTCAATACATAGGTTGTCACTTAGTAGCTGGCATCTATGCTACCATCCTTGAATCAGTCTCATGACTGTCAATAGGCTTTATGCAAATCTTACTACCATCCTTGAATCAGCCTCCTTCTTAGATTGCCAATAGGCTTTAGGTAAGACCGGTGCTACTATCATGATTCAACCTTCTCATAATCGGTTAGGATATACCTCAGTTACAAAAGACTGTTAAGTCCTGCTCTGTTAAGAGACTTAATGCTTCAATGGTTAAATTGAAACAAAATGACCTATTTCTAATGCAACTGAATTGTAGGTTTTTAGATCTATTTACTTACAATATCTTTCTGATCAATGTATCAATACAATTCCTTTGTACTTAAATATTTTTTCTCTGTGATGCTATTCTTTTTTGTTCTTCAGTGTCTGTGGAATTCTTTAGCTCTCCCTCAGCTTGATTGATCAGGACTGCATGAAGTTAATCCTTCATTAGTTTCTCTTCAGCATCTTCTATCAGTTCACTCCCCCATGTATCTGATTGCTTGCTTGCATCATTTTGAGGTGAATTATGCTTGTCTCTTATATAGACATGATTTTCCTTAATTCTAGGTTCTTGATTCTTGATTCTTGATTCTTGGCATAAAAAATAATCCAGCCAAATTGATTTATGGCTTTAACTCCTGATTTATCTCATAGTTAGCTTCTTGCCAACTGTACAAATCACTTACTTAACTGTGGTCAAATAAAACAAATAAAACAACCAGTTAAGTCTATCCTTTAGCTTTGTCAGCTAGATATTTTGTCATTTTCTGATCTCTCTATTGTGTCGATCAATTCTATAGTTCATCGCCGGTGACAACTGCCAGTTCCATTGGTGTAACTTCAGTTAGCTTTAGGATCTCCGTCTATCGGGAAACATTAGATCTTGCTCATCGGGAAACACTATTTTCAGCTCATCGGGCATCATGTGATTCTACTTTGTCAGGCAACACTATCTTCTTCTCGTCGGGCATCATTGTGACTGTATCTTTGTCTTTACCGATGGTGTGCACTCCGTCAGTGTAGTATGTCGCTTAGTGAATACTTGACTTTTATGCATTGCTGAAAGCATAACCTTTATTCCATTGATTCTCTAGAGTCTTTGGTATTATGTATATGACTATACAAAATATATCAAGTTGACATCAATGACAATACAAACCATTAACTAATTTAATGTCTTGCATCATCTTCAACTTAATATAGTCAACCATTTAATCAGTTACATGTCATCAAAGATGTGTGGAGATTTGGCCTTGGGAAACTGCAGTGGCAAGGACCCCTACCTAAAAAACTGAAGGAGTGGCTCATCTTGTGGCTGGATCCATAGGGACTATCCGCACTAGTGGCGATATGGCATGTCCTCCCATCTAGCACCTTGTGGCTGATTTCGAACGAGCTGAACAAATAAAGGTAAACCAGCTGAGATTTTTCTTGCAAGTTTTGAAATAGTAGTCTCAGAACTAGTATCCAATACGGCTGCACAAACTAATGCTAGTAAGACCCCCTTCACAAAATTTGGTATGCTGGTACAGTGATAATGGTCACTAGTGAAGTACAGGCCTATTAATGGGAGTGTGAGGGTTCATCCTCGTACAAGGGAAGAAGAGGAGCACAGTAATAGATGGCAACCACCATCCCCTGTATGGATCAAGATTAATTTTGATGGTGCCTCCCGTGGTAATCCTGGGACTTCTAGAATAGGATACATAGCTCAAAATAACAAGGGGGATATCATGGCCTTAGGGGCTAAAAGGTTACGTAATGGCACTAATAATGAGGCAGAATGCCTAGCTGCAGTCAAAGCTATCCTCATGATGAGAAAAATCTAGTTTAGGAAAGTTCACCTTGAAGGTGACTCCCTCCTGGTCATAAATGGAATCAATAAGGGCTAGATGGATGCATGGTACTTAAATAAGCACATCAAAAGGATAAGGAGCATGCTGGTAGAATTTGAGGATTTTAAAACCTCACATGTACCAAGAGGGGAAAATAGTTTGGCCAACCAACTCTCGAATGTGGGAGTAGATGGATCCCTCAAAGATAAATTTGAAATCTTTGAGGACTTCATGAATGAGGATTAATATTAACAAATATGAAAGGTAGAATCAGTACTAAGGCTACTATCCCAATAAATGAACATTCATGTCACACCACCAATGTATCACATGGCTAATCATAATGAAATTATGCCCAAAGATGTCATGACATGAGGGCACGGGTGTAAGGAAATCCATAATCCAAGATTTCACAAGATGCAAAAGTCAAAGATTGTACTTGAAGTAGTTAAGTGTTATGATGACTGCTTGCATACCCGATGGAAATAATAGCCCATTTTAGAGGCTTTGATTGCAAGTTAAATACTCTGGCGACAACAACAAGGCATCAATTGAATCAGTGAGGAAATAACAGAGCTATGGAGGCAAATTTCTCATTAGCAACGAATGGGCAGACTCCCACCTTTGATATGCCTATCACGACAAATAGGCTGAGCCATATCTTTAATGGTGAAGGAGATGACTTCTAGACAGCTATCGGAGAAATCCTTGGTGAGCATTTCCTGCAAAAAGGGTGGTGGCCAAGAACCAATTTGGATATTTCATCCATGTTTGTGGCCGTAGCTCTCATGGTGGTAGATTCAAAGATAGAGATTAGGAGGGTTATTAGTCAGTGTATGGTTGTGAAATGGGTCGGTGGTGTTGAGGAAATCATCAAACAGGCAGAGGTGGGTCTAGGCCTATGAATGGGCGATGGGCCTTTTCGCATGGTGGGAAGAGGGAGTCGTGGGTTGCAACCACTGGTAATTTGGTCAAAGGATAGCCCATAAGATGTACACTTGGCATGGGCATTGGCTGGGTGGAAATATTTACTGAAGGCCTTGGAGAGGAGCAAAGTGGAGGCAAAAAGGGCGGAGACTGAACTCATGGCCCAGAAAATGAAGAAAATGCCATCAAATCCGTTATGGCCCTTGACATAGATGGCAAGCCAATGACTCAAAGGAAACTTCCAGTCACTTAGCGAGGAGCAAGGGCTAAGGCAGCCAAGAAAGCTAGAGTAGAACTGGATTTGATAGTCGACCCGGAAGGAGAAGGTGGCATCAGTCCCAAAGTTGGGGAACTAGTTGATAGGTGGGGTGTGTTTGCAAATTTCACCCGAGCAGATGTAGCTAAGTGGTCCCATTAGTCAAATCTTAGGAATTTTTTTGGCTGGGTTGTCCCCTTGTGAAGACATCTGTTAATAGAGGTCTTTTTTCTTAGTTTGTTAATCCTTTACAGTGGACATAGTAGTCACACTTTGAGCAAGTATGTTCTATTCATTTTGGATTGTAATGCCTAGATCGCCAATATGTAACCATTTTCTAAATGAATACAAAATATTATTAACGATCAAAAAATATATATATACTTTATATTTTAATGTGTGCATCAAAAGGAGGGGAATATATTAAATGCTATATTTGAAATATAACAAAAGAAAATACACTTGTAAGTTATGAGAAGTGTATTCATGAAGCCTCGTCATCAAATTATTATTTGGTAATTATAAAAGCCAAAGGAAAAGGAAATGGATTCATTCTTGATGCATTTGTTTATTGCGTTTGGGTGAAGAGAAATCTGGAACAAGGGTTTCAAATTCTGATCTTGAAGAATTATAAATTCTTCCAAGTTTTTTCAGCACTTTGAATTGGTTAAATGCCCAAAACAATGTGCACATGCTATGGATTTATACAGAAGCCATGATTGAGCTTATTGGAGGTGAAAATTAAATATTTGAATCCATAGATTATGCTGAGATTGCTGTAGGTTTGAATATCAGTTTGCAATGCAAATTTTGAGCCATAGAAGTTAGGATGTTGAGTATTAAAGGCAACCATAGGGTTTAAATAAGCTGCACGAGTCACTGGAAGGTGACATTAGCATTCTAGAGGGCATGTTTGAGGGTTTTGAAATGTCATTGACCATTTCTTCATTGGATTCTATGGATATTAATTTTCAGATGAAGTTGCAATTAATTTAAGACAATATCTCAAGCTGCGATCCATTGCCAGGTTTTTATTAGCTGCAATTTGATTTCAAAATTTAATAAATAATTTCCTCTTACATTGTATATGATTTCACTTAATAAGAAAAGAATATAGTTTAGTGCTTTTGAAATTATTTTCATAATTTTATTTTATGCAAAGTTATTATCTTTCATGGAAACACTTTATTAAAATTCAAGGAATTGTCAATGGGCCCTTGGTCTACTGGTGAAGTTGAATGACTCACAATGAGCCCACCAGGGATCAATTCTTGTCAAGTGCAAGGCTTTGAAATCATAAGGGATGAGGCTCGAATCATGCCCTAGGAAAATTTGGTAGCGTGGATGCTCCTCAGTCCTTGACTTTAAGCTGAAGAGGTTTCAGGCACGAGTGGGCCCGTATCGGGTTCCTAAAAGCATCTATGGTGGCCTTCACTGGTTGGTAACTCGTAGGCTTCGTGCCTCACAGGTCTGAACCCTCCAACAAAAAAAAATTCAAGGAATTGCATATTTATTTCAAAAATTAGTTATATATATCATTTTCCTAGTAAATTAGTGGTCTGGTAGAGTTAGAACCTACATGGGGTTCTTACAAGAGGCTTCCAACTTTAGGATTTGTTAAGGTAGATAAGTAGCATACTTTGTGATATTCATGTTTACATCTTACATTTGCATTTGTGCTTGGTCCTTCAATTTTTTGATGTGTCTATTATTGCCATGTTTCATATATGCAAATTAGTTAATTCTTATGCTAACATCAATATGCTTGTATAATGACATGTACCTTGCTTTGGATGTTCAACCAGGGTCTAATTTTTTTAGTTCTTGATATATTTTCAGTCATATGGACACGAGATAGAAGGGAGATGTTTCAATTCCCACGGAAATGCCAGGGACAACATTTGAAATTGTGGAATGCTATATACAATGAACTAACTACGCATAAACAACATAATCCTCAAATACTTTTCATGGTAAGGAACCTTTTTTTTAATAGTACCCATGTCTATTAAGAGGTCACATCCTTGGTAACATCAAACCATGAATGATAAAAATAAAAATGTTAGCTACATCTAAGATTCAAACATATACACATGCTAAAAGACATAAATAACCATCAAACACCGCCAAAATAAAAACACTACTATCTAACAAGAAAAATGATTTTCCCATAAATAGATTGAAGAATTCAGAATAATTGTAACCAAAAGTACTAGTAAGGTAACACATTTATAATATTTAAAAAATATTAATGGAGAGCAGCAATGATGAAAGCAAAGGTAAAGATGAAGTTAAGTTCTTATGCAAACTTTGGAACCTTAGGAGTAATAATGAGGGAATCTAATTTCAAATGAAGATGAAGATGTCATCAAAGTAGATGATGTCAATGAAGATGATGGTTTTTTTATTGAAGATGATATTTTTTGGTGCCTACCTTGAGGTTTAATCTTGGGCAGAAGAGGAAGATCCCAATTCTTTGTTTGCCTATTGTTTATCACCCTTTGTTTAGGATGGGTGTAGAGTATTTTTTTTCTCGGGATGCATGTGTTGTAGAAGAGGAAGAATTTATCTTCAATATGCTCTTTGAATCTTATCTAGAAGGCCAAAGGGCATGTTGGATATTTTTTGGCATATGTCATAGTTGGATATCCCTATTTAGGTCCATGTAAAGGGTTTCTTCCCCCTTCTATAGTTGGTTTGTCCTGCAAGTTGGCCCACAGTAATGAGGATTTGTTGTTGTCTACCATCAAGTAGAGATGAGGTTTCATAAATAAACAAGTGGTGTTGCTTTTTTTAAATCTAAGTATGTTGAGGAAGGTATTGTTTCTTTTTTTGACCCTTAGCCTTTTGGAGGAACTCTGTTAGAATGAGGTTTGTGGTTCTTTAAGATTGTATAAAGGTTTTGAATAGGATGTTATTGTTGAGAGTTTTTTTGTTCTTGTGATTTCTTTTACTTCATCTTTTTTATGGTCCCTACTATGATCTAAAAGGTTTAAGAGTATCTCTATGTGATGGAAGTTTGTGGTGCTTCTAACCTACAGTTTGGTTATGACTATGAGTGCTAGGAGTTTTGGTAACCATGGATTTATTGAGGTCAATAAGAAAGGGGAAAAGATATTCCTAATTCACTTCTTATGAAGTCGTTGAGATCACTTAGATTCTTTCTTGTTGGGAAACTTTTTGGTAGTCATTTCAATATATGCATTAGCAGAAAATGGATTCTTTGGGTTTGGAAATTAAGAGGCTAGGTTGAGGTAATCACTATGCTAAACAATTGTTTTCTTTTTTATTTTTTAAACCTAGAGAATCACTCAAATATTCTTCTTGATGGGTTTGAGGTTTTGGGGAAGAATTATCTTTTTCTTAAGAAGTTGTCTCCGGGTTTCATTATAATGATTAATATAAACTTTATGTTTCTTGTTTGGGAACACCTGTTGAGGTTGTATTTGGATTTTTGGAATGAAAATATTTTTTGATCATTGTCAACTCTTTTTCAATATTGTGTTATTGACCCTCTGGCAAAATTCATGAAGGATTTTTCATTTGTTATATCTTTGTATATTTGTGGAGAACAAGGTGCCTCCTACTCAGATTATATTATCTTCCAAATTCGGTAATTGGGTACGACAAATTGTATTTGAGGGCTCCCATATTATGTGCAATTATCAAAGAAAAGTGGGCCATATAATTTCTACTTGTTTTAATAATAAGAAAAAACTTTTTGTTTGGAGCAACAAGGAACAAGTACCTTCTAATGTGGACGAGTCTTTTACTTTTTTTCAAGGAGGTGCAATAGGGGAAAATCATATGTTGAATTTCACACCTTTGTAGTGCCTCTCTTAGTTGCATTTTGTTCCATGCTATTTTGATTCGAGTTAGACTCTTATTTTAATACTATGATTATCCACATTAATGAGATACATTCAATGACAATACAATGTTTTGGTTACCAGTATCATTTATGATTTAGATGATTAGATCATGTTGATGTTAACCATTTTTACCATATCTGCATGATGATACTATTTGACATGACGTGATTCTTTATGATGATATCTGGTGTATTTTTCATTCGAGAACATTGGATTAATATATTATGATGATTATATTTGATTTCTTGTTATATTGTGCCTTATATGCTGTTGGATATTCTAGTTTCCAACTTTCACCGATATATCCTCATATTGTTGTAAATGATAAATGAAATGTTTATTTAAATGAATTGTACATTGAGGATTAGAATATGGAATCACTCGTGCCATGACATTCTAATACATATGAATGATCGCGTCACTAGAGAATTATTGTTTGATTAGATGTATTTTATCATCATCATATGTGCTTTGACTATTTATACTATGATCAACCATACTTGATGTTTGTGTGTTTCAGTGAATAGGTATGAGACAATGTTCTATCTAAGCTGTAGGTTTGAGCGTGTCTTATCCTTGATAGTGGCATAAGATATAGTTTCATCGAATGTTCATAATTGAGCCAATAACGTCCTTGTATGGATGATATATCCTTAATTAATATTAAACCTATGGTACATGTTGCTACATCCAGAATGCATATGAATATTTTGATAGACCAGTATACGTTTCTGTGCATTTAGAGTTCCCGCTGTTGTCATAGTTGAGTTATAGTTTTATATGATGATTTAATTGTTTGGGGGTTTTATATTATTTACCAACTAATTATCCATAGTTGAATTCCATTTAATTAGAATTGATTTAATTTAAATTTAGGAAGTCTTTAGTCACCTTGATTTATTTAAGTGATTTGATTAAGTCCTTTTTGGCCTTTTGGCAAAAAGAGGCTTTATATTTGAGGAAAGAATTCATTTTCCTCACTTTGGAATTCGGTGAATTTGAATTTTTCTCTAAATTGATTTGGAGAAAATCATTTATTTTCTCATTGTGTTTATTTCATTTTTCAGATCCACGCAGGTAGCTACTCCTTGGATTCATGTTGTCGTTTATTTTCTTTCTATGGATCCATTTGCGTTTTCATGGTAGATTTATTTTATTCTCTCCAGTTTTTTTTATTTCCCACTTAGTGTGAGGTAGAACATCTCATATCATTTTTTATTCTTCATCTTTTTGAATGAATTAAATTTGCTTTAGTTTCATGGGTTGAGAATTATAATTCCCCCACAATTTTGTAATATTGATTCCCCGATTGGGTCTATGTGTTTATTTCATGTTTTAGAATTTGGAAATTATGTATTTTGTGGAGTTATGCTTCCTGATTTTTTGTGTATGCCTAAAATGAAAATTTTATGGGATAATTGTGTTTTTGGGTCTATTTGGGAAAATGAGTTTTAATTTCATGGCTTAGTTTGGAGTTTCTCTCTAGGTGATTTTAGGTTTGCCTTGATTTACGTGCCTTCCAATTTTGTTTGTCACCATGCTTGGCACAATTAGTTTGTTGGACCTTTTAATACACTATGTTTATAGTAGGATCACACTATTGGAATAGATTGAGGACATTCTTGAGCCATTGTGATCCGAACTCACCTGTTTGATGTTAAAATGTTGATTTCTTACCTTGCTAACTTTTGCCCAAATTTAAGATTTTAGTGTATTTTGTGCTTTGTGAAATTTCCTTGCATCCTTGCAAGATGTTTGATGGATTCTTTCAGAATATGAGCTCTTGTCATAGTGTTCAATTGGGCAGTTTGACAATTGTGCCTTTTATTTCATTTACTCAATTTCTTGCCTTGAGTGTTGGGAGTAATTCAACTCTAGTTATTGCCTTGCTTGAATTTTTATGCTTATGTTATCTATGTCCTTGGTGTAGACCAAGTAGATGGTACATATTTTTCTTTTATCCTCGGTGTAGACTGAGTGAACAAACTATGGGTTATCCTTTCTTTAGTGTAGACCAAGTGGATGAAGTCCCTATTTCATGTCCTTTGTGTAAACCAAGTGGACAAAGTGCTTTGTTTATGTCCCTGATGAGGACTGAGTGGAGAAGATTACTGTATTGGTGTTCATCTTGGATTTTGAGCCATAAGACTAGGTGCATTGAGTAGGCATGGGGAGTATCTCCTTACGTGGGCCTTGGCCTAGAAGTGGCCGTATTGTCTGTGTCAAGGCTTTTCTTAAAAAAAGTGAAAATATAATAAAATAAACTGGGTATAAACACTAAACAAGATTAATTGGTACTATAAAAACCATCGAATCCCTGGATTTCATGCATGACCCAAGCATGAGCATAGATGATAATGTGAAAATCATTAAATCCCCAGACTCCATGAGTGATCCGAGCATGAGCGTAGATGGTGGAGACCATTGGATTCTAGAACATCATGAGTGATCTATGTATGAGGTAGATGATATTGCATGTTAGATTTCACTATTGGTATGTATAGGATGGAATACTCCCAATGATTAGTACTCTTGTGTATAGGTCCTATAGAACTGAGTAGTACCTTATTGTTATGTATGATGATGTTTCATTGTAGTTCACTTTGAAAGTTGGTCCACGTGTTGACTGATCTCTGTGTGTATTGCATCATGCTTCTTTGTGTGTGCATTGGTTCTTTGTACCATCCTCCGAGTTTATGCATTGATTGGCATGTGCGTTAGCCATATTTGGTGTGTGTTAGGATAGGGTAGTGGTGGATGAGGATACTATCTGTGTAGGGCACATGAGAGATCTTTTGAGGTCTCATCCACCTACATTCAATGGTTCTTGCAGTGGTACTAAGGCCAAGACTTGGTTATTAGATCTTAGACATTTCTTTTCTATGCACCCTTAGGTAAGAAAAACTAGAGCTTGGTGTGCCACTATGCACCTTAGGATTTTTGTGTATACTTGGTTGCACATAGAGGAGCAGAAGCTCCAATTGGATGTCATAATTGTTTCATGGGATGTTTTTGAGGAGTGCTTCTATGAGCGTTTCCTTTCTGATAAGTACTAAGAGGCACACACTAATGAATTTCACGATCTTTGATAGTGGACTATGATAGTAGATCATTATGAGCATAGGCTATTCAAGATGACCTAGTATTTTAGTTATACTCATGATGAGCCTATGTTAGTTCAAAATTTTATTCGGGGCCTTAATGATTGTATCAATAGAGATGTTCATATAACTCAGTCTAAGACACTTTCTCTTTCCATTGAGAAGGAAAGATTATATGAGGGTAATATAGCCAGGGGTTTTGGTAGTAGAAAAAGAGCATAAGTTCATAGTGCTCATCCTTGTAAATTAGGTACATAGGGTACATAGGTACAACCCGTAGGTTCTTCCAGGGCTTATTCTACACCACCTAGGGTAGGTTACTAGAAACAACATAAAAAGAGGCATTTCCAGGGTTCATCCTAGAGGCATGAATCTACTGGTCAACAATATGGACATCATGGTGGTTTGCGCCCTAGAGGCAGGTCTCATATTTAGGCATCGATTAGTGCACCACAAAGTGGTCAACATAGCTCTAGTAGGGGCAATTTATTTTAATCGACTGCACCTTCCGTAGGTTTCAGTTTGGGAAGAGGGGCTTGTTTTTCTTGTGGCCAATAGGGTCATATCACTATGCATTGTGCTTAGAGGTTAGTTTCAGGATTGAGTAGAGGAATTATATTTGTGATCCTACCATTAGGAATGCAGGTAGATCCCATAGAGTTTTTGTGATGATTGATAACCGTCAAGATGAGCATTAGGTCACTATGGTGGAGATTATAGATGTGTTAGATGGTATATCTACCTTTATTTTATTAAATTTTGGTGCTTTAGATCCATTTATTTCCCCTTTCCTTATAGAGAAATGTGGGCTAGTGGTAGCACAACAAGATGATAGTAGATAGGTTGAGTTATCCACAGGTTCTAGAGTAACCATGGACTCCCTTATTAGTGGTTGTGTGTTGGATTTGGGCACTTACCACCACCAGAGATCTTCGTATCATAACCTTGGGTTCATATGGTTTTTTTTTGTTAGATTTCTGACATACTTCAATATTGTGTGTGGATAACACATGTGGGCGTGTTGATATTGTAGGGGTCCAGAGATCTATTTCACTTTGCATGATCTTAGGAACACAACTAAAGTGGACTATGTGATAGGGTTTTTTGTTATTTTTAATCTCCGTTAGTGACCTTGATGGGGTTTGGATTTGAGAGGTGTCTCTTAATGATCACCCACTACTTCGTGAGTCTATGGATGTATTTTTGAGTGAGATTATAGGCATTTTGCCTCAATGCGATATAGATTTATACATTGATCTCATTCCTGGAGCTAAGCCTAGTTCTCAAGCACCTTACTGTATGACTACTTAGGATTTGAGTGATCTTTGATTGTAGTTAGAGGATTTATTGGCCAAAGGCCATATCCATCCTAGTGTTTCCCCTTGGGGAGCACTAGTCATCTTTGTGAATAAGAAGGATGAGTCATTGTGTTTATGTATTGATTACTGATTGTTGAATAAGGTGAAAATGAAGAAATTATATCCCTTGCCGAGGATTGATGATTTGTTTGATTAGATTAAGGGAGTGAGAGTGTTCCTGAAGATAGATCTTAAGTCAGAATACCATCAACTTTGTATCCATGAGGCTGACATTCATCGTACAACTTTTTTCACTCAATATAGGCATTATGAGTTTATGGTTGTACCCTTTGGGTTGACTAATGCGCTATCGGTGTTCATGAGTATTATGAATGGTGCATTCCAAACCTATCTTGATTATTTTATTCTTATATTTTTGGATGATATTATAGTGTATTTGAGGATTCTGGATGAGCATGAAGTCCATTTGTATAAGGTTTTGTAGAGTCTTTGTGACTAGATAACTTGGAAAAATGTGATTTATTCCATAATGAGATGAGATATTTGAGCCATATCATCTCTAGAGAGGGTATTTTTTTGGATCCTTTGAAGATCTAAGCTATTATGGATTGGCTAACGCCGACCAATGTTCTTGAGGTTTTTAGCTTCATGGGTTTGGCAGGTTACTACCATCAGTTTGTGAAGGAATTTTCTCAGCTGACCCATCCTATCACTTATCTTCAAAGGATAGGGAAGATTTTTTTTTGGTTCACGCAATGTGAGTCAATTTCTTAGGCTCTTAAGGAGTGTTTGACCAATGTACCTATCTTGGCAGTGCTAGATCTTGTAGGTGAGTTTACGGTGTGCACTTGGTGCAGGAGAACCTAGGGGTTAGGTTTGATCAACCCTCATATTTTATTTTGGAAGACCTTCTTAAGGTCATGTGCATAAATAAGGTTTTTAAGGAGTCTTGTAGTTGATTTTTGTAATGTTGTGCTTTGTTTGTGGTCAAATGTGTCAAAAGATCCTATACATGATTTGTAAGCCAAATATGGAAAGATGTGAAAATGGTACCTAGAGTGCACAAAATGACTTAATTAAGTTGTAATTAGGTCTATGGATATCTTATAGGTAATGGGTTCATAATTTGGAATCCATATATTGGGTCAAAGCAATGAAATAAGGAAAAATGTAAAAATTGTCAAAAGTTGCTTGAGCAACTTTTGCAACTTTTCAATGTTGCATGACAACATTTGGAAAAAGTTTACAAAATGACATAAATGGAGTTATGGGTCAGAATAGGTAGTTTCAAAATGAATAGGGGACATATTTAAGGAATTTTCAAGAATTGTACGAAGGTTTGATAAATTTTTGACATAATTTCCAAGAAGAAGCAATAGACAGTTCTCTGAATAACTGTATGTTCTTGCATTTTTGTGTTGTATTCGAACTAAATGGATTGAATATACCAATCCTTAATTGTAATTAGTAAGATATTAGTTTTTTATGGTGTTGTGAATAATAGTTTAGTGTTTTTTCTTTGATCTTGTATTTTTAAATTAATTTTGTTCCTGACTATGAGTCTCTGGACCAGACAAGGTAGTGTAGCAAGTTATGACTCCATTTTTAAGTTCCCACTATGGTAAAAACCTGAGCCTCAGGGGAATGAAAATGGGGTCTATGTACATAGTTTTTTTTGGTAGGAAGTTGTAAGTTTTGTTTGTGATTTTTAACCTCTTTCCCTAGGTAAGCTCCTCCATAGACTGGCTAGGAAGCAAGAGTAACATTGATAGATAACTTGCAGGAGTGGATTGAATGAATCAATCCAATGAATTAGCATTGGCATTTCTAAGAAGACCCTTGCAGAACCTTGGTTGTGATCTGGAGGTGTCTTGAATCCATTTGAATGGATTTCTATTGCAAAGACCAAAGGTTGGTTCATTTCCTATTAGTTTGGCCCAATTAGGGTTTGATGGTGTACATATGATTTAGAAGACTAAGACCAAGAAAATATTAGGTATTTTTTCAAAGGGTATCTGAATCACAAATTTTTTCAAGGGGTTGTGTGGAGTTTTTGGAGAAGAAATCCAAAATATAGCAAAATAGGGCTAATTGTGACCTACTAGGCTAGTAGGCCTTAAAAGTAGGAACTTTGGAAAGCGGTGGGAGAATAAACCTAGGACCTCTGAAAATAATTGATTTGTGGATGAAATCATAGCATTAACATGCCCTAAACTCCTACAAGGTGAATCTAGGGGGCTGGTAAGTTGGTGTTTGAGCTTACTCTAGTGAGTTTAGTTGGAGAGAATAGTATATAGGCACTTAGAATTGATAGAGGGGTTCAAGAGAGGATATGAATTGAAACCTCTTATGGTTGTAGGGGTTATAAGAGAGAAAGAAACCATAAGAAGTCCTTTAGGTACTAGTGTAGAGCTAGGCTTAGTTCGAAGGAGAAAGACCCTCCCTAACAACATTGATGCATTGTTGGAGGATGTGGGGGCATTTCTCATGTAGGAGGGACGAGTGATGGCATATGAGTCCTATAAGATCAAGGATAATGAGCTAAAATAACCCACCCATGGTTTATAGTTTATGCCAGTTGTGGATGCAATAATGCACTAGAGACATTTTCTTTTGGGTCACATGTTTGAGTTGCATAGCGATCATCATAGCTTGCAGTATATCTTTTCTTAGTAAAAAATGAATGCACAAAAACATCATTAGATAGAGTTCCTTTGTGAGTATGATTTGATGTCAATCACATTAAGGGGAAGGAGAACATTTTTATGGATGCCTTGAGTAGTAGAAGGAAAGATATCTCTATTTTATCACTTGGTGTAGATTTGCGTAGCCATATTCTTGAGGTTTTACTTGGTGATACTTGGTATCAAGAAGTTAGAGAGGAAATCGGATTCAGATATACCCTCACAAGTTAGTTTTAAGGTTACTCTTTGGAGTTAGATGGGATTTTGCAACATCATGGGTGGATTTATGTGCCAGTGTTAGGTGATCTTTGTTCCTTATTTTTATCTGAGGCACATCATTTAACATATTTTGCACATCCTAATGTCAATAAGATGCATGCCGATCTTTAAAAAATTGAAATTTTGGGTAGGGATGAGGTGTGATTTTGTTGATTTTGTAGCTAGATGTCTTTTGTGTCAGAGAATGAAGAAAAAACATCGATGTCTGACAAGTATTTTGCATCCACATTCCATTCTTGAGTGGAAGTGGGATACTATTGTGTAGGATGTAGTATGTATGCTCAATAATGAGGGTTAGTAGCACTGATTTTCAATGAAAGAGATCAATCAAACTACTAAGAAAAAACCTATGAACAATAAAATGACAAGAAATCAAGGAGGAATACAAACAAATGCAAACCAAAAAAGCTTGAATATTCTATTATCTCTCTCTACTCCTAAAAAGATGTGTGTGTGGTGCTCAATATTAGTATCGGTGGCGTCTATGATTTGGGAGCGTCAAGAATATGATATTGATTTTGATTAGAAGAATGATTCAATGCCTTTAGCAAGAATCCTGTAGAGTAAGGGCGCACAAAAGCTTGAAATCCTGGATCCTTCAAATGGTTATGAAGGGTTGATTATATAGAATATGGGAATGATATAAATGGTTGAGATCAATCCTAGAGATGAGAGGATGAATGGTTGAGATGAAATGGAACTAGAGAAGCCATCAGTAAACTCCACCTCTTCAACTAGGAGAGAAGATGTAATGTTTTAGTTAACTGAGGAGCAACTAGTAAACTCCAGCTCTTCAACTTGGAGAGAAGAGATAATGTTTTAGTCTAACTAAGAAGCGACCAATAAACTCCACCTCTTTAACTTGGAGAGAAGGGATAATGTTTTAGTTAACTGAGAAGCAACTAATAAACTCTACCTCTTCAACTTGGAGAGAAGAGGTAATGTTTAGTGTTGGAATAATGGAATGGTGTGTACTAAGAGGGGAGGAGTGAATTATTTCCCTTAAATTTTTTATCAATTAACCCTTAGTAATATGTTCTTTCATTACTGACCATATTGATTTTCTACCTTATGCATGTAATATCAAAATATAAATGTAATTTGCATGTAAACATTCAGAGAAAAATTCATGAAAAGTAGTTACACATGACACAAGAATTGGTAATGCAGAAAACCCCTGTTAGAAGGTAAAAATTATGGTGGGGATGAAGCCCACAAAGCTTCACTATCTACAGAATGGAAGGTTCCAGTTAAGGCTACAAGTGTGGTCACTTCTGATGATCTTACCCTATTAGGAGTAACATTTTAGACTAGTTATGTCTACTTGGTTAAGATATTTTAACAACACTGTTAAGTGCGCACTCAGTTAAGAGATTTAATATAAGACTGTAAAGTCCACCTTCTTTAAGGATTTGTTCTATTTTCTACAATTGTTAGAGAGTAGTAGAAAATACTTTTTGACCTGATAGTATGCAATCTTGAATCACAGATTACATTTCCGTTAAGTTCACAATGTATATATATCACCTATAGTGATTGATTAATACCTCTACTATGCTTGGTAGCCTTGAATCTTGTTCTTCATAACTGAATTCATCTTTTTTTGTCCTTATGCTTGAAACTCTCTTTTCTGATCCATAGATGTCTTCTACAGCTACAATCATCATGTTTTAATTGATTGCTACATTTATTTATACAATGTATTGACCTAATTAGGTTTCATGCTTTACAATAAAAAATCTATGATCAAAGGTTTACAACTTGACCTTGATCTCCTAGTTTGCACGTTTACAATCAGTTAGACTAATTAAAAAAATTACATATGCATTACTTGTTCCTGAAGAAATGGTTTTACAGCTAAGCATAAAGATAATTATAAAACTGAAGTTTTTTATCTGACGTGTATCTCAGATCCACTTTTCTCAGAAATAAAATTGTCTCTCAATAGACTAGTGCTCGGTCTACTCTATAGTTTGTGCTCAGTGATGTCTCTGTACTGTCTATCATTTTACTCTGTAAACTGTGCTCTCAGTTTACTCTCTAAATTGTCTTTCTGTGATAGTCTAATTTTGGTGTTCATTGTGCTTGTCTATTTCGGTGACCATTGCACTTGTTTGTATGAGATCACTTAGTGATCATGTTAACTGAAAGTCCAGAAACTATTTCCTTGTATACTAATGAAAAGTATGATCCTTTAGGATTATCAATCTCCCCCTTTGGCATTAGTATCAAAAACTGATATGTGAAAAATTGAAATGTCTAGTATATACACCAAGTGTTTACCTTGTCAATGAATCCCCCTATGTACATGCTTTCGTACATGTTTCTTCCTTTGATACATTTCTCTCTTATACATATATTTCCCCTTTTTCAAATGTGTAAATATATATCCACATATATTTTCCCCCTTTACATATCATTTCCCCCTTTTTTTGGAAATAATGACAAAGGTGTAGTACTTCTTGTCAAGTATGTGGTTATGGGATTTTTGAATGTCTTCCATTATCTTCTCCCATTGCTCTTGGAGGTGTACCAAGGTCATGTATTCAAATGCGAGTCTTGCATGCATGTCATATATACTCTCGGTAACAGACATCTCTGGGGTGGAAATCAATGCTTTTTCTGAAGTCATGTGTTTCAACAGCAGTGTGAGATTCGAGAGTACCATAGCTTGGAGCTCGATTACCTCATCTCGTATTTTTCTTTCAGCCTCTTGTACTTTTATTCTCAACCTTTTTGACTCTACAATCTTCTCATAATGAAATTGGAATGCATTTTCTTTAGTTGTGAGACTTTGTGCACTACCCTTAAGATCTTCATCTATCTTTGCTATCTTTTCACTATGCTCGGTAGTGAAATTCTCTATTGTGCACAACTTTTGAACTAGTTTAACTACTTATGTTAATATTGGTTCCATTGTAGTTACTAATTCAGAAATTTTTACCTTATTTTTTTCCACTTCTTGGTTGATCTTCTCTGTAAGATTGTACTGACACTTCTGCTCAGCATGTTCCTCAATGACCTTATCTACATCTACATTCTATGATGTAATGGTGCCAGTCAGAACTTCTAATTGATCAATTATTGGAGCATTTTGATCAATGTCGGTGTCAAGAACACTTTTCAATAATATTTCTTTAGTGCTTTCCAGGATTTGTGAGTTCTTGTGCTCCTTTTTGAGCTTGTCCTGAATTGCCTTTATTTTACAGAGTTCTCCATACTTGATAAGTGACTTTGGATCCAATTTCCTTGGATCACAGTCTGGTATATCAATAATTTCAACTAATGTGATTGGAGCTTTTCTCTTCTTCTTCTTCTTTGTAAGAGTAGTGGAAGCAAGATTATGAATTACCATTGCAAGTTATTTTTCTTTCTCTTTTTCCCTCGGTGAATGTGTAGGAGGTGTGGTGCCTTTGGCTTGCTGCTTGGTATTTACTTGTCGGTTGGTAGTAGACATATGTACATCAACCTTATCTTTATCTACAACCTTTTCTTCTTTAGTTTTCTTGTTAGTGGCATCACTTTGTTTTTCCTCTCCACTTACATTTTTCTTCTCTTCATTGGTATATGTTTTCTTTCATTTTTCATCACCTCTGTCTATTGGTATGTTTGCATCAGGCTCAGGTGACTTTTCCTTATCTTTAGTAATTATATTGATAGCTTGTATCAATAGATGTATGCGACCTGATACATTTACCTGTGCAACATCCATTGTATCCTTTTCCTTTGTTTTCTCGGTGGCATCACTTACATCTTCATCCTTCTTGGGATCATCATCAGAATAAATATTAGTTATATCTTTGATTGTGATCTCTATTGTATCCCCTAATGATTGTAATATTTGAGGTATGTCATCAATAACCTTTCTTTTTGTTATTGTCAAATCAAATGGATTGACATCCTCGGTGTCATTTATAAATATGTGCTCTGGGCTCAGTGTGACCTCTTTCTCTTCATAGTGAGGTTTCTTGGTAAGAGCCAGTACCTACTTGTGGGCATTGCATATTTCATTCCAAGTTTCATCACTTTCTTTGTCAAAATCTTGTAATTGGCCCTCTAGTGCTTTGTATGCTATCATTTTAGCTGAAAATTTCCTTGAATGCTCTTTCATTGTTTCATCAATCTCTTCAACTGTTGACTCAGGTGGCATGAGTGTGACTAGGGATCTTTCCCTTATTTGTTTCTCTATACATAGTGCATAAGTCCACCTTTCTGATACTATCATTAAGCTCTTGTGGCATTTTCTTGTTGAATTGTATTGGTACATACTTGTATGCAACCATTTCCTTTATTATGGCTTCTTCTATTTTAGTCAGATCTCCAGGAGATAAGGTTAGCCATTGTCTAATCTTTTAGTATGATATGCTCCTAGTGTTGATGATTGACTCAACAACTTCATTAATTATGTAAGGAACTTTGAGCTTTTCTATTTGAAATCCTTGTTCTTTCTCATCCTTCTCAGTATCTTCCTTATCCTCTTTTCCTCTGATATATCTCCTTCTTTGTCTCAGTGCTTCTTTCCTGGTTTGAGGCTTTCTCTTATAAGTCCTCACTCTAACTTTCTTTATCAGTGGTGAATCTTCATCTTTGGTAGTCTTACTCCTTGTTCTTGATGCAGCTATCAAATTTTCTACCTTTGCCTTCTTGGTTGGTGGTGCATCTGACTCAGTAGATTCAGAATCACTCAAATTTTCACCTTCACCAATGGGTGACTATCCATTGGTGATATCTTATTTCTCTAATTCTTCATCATTTATCGGTAGTTTATTTTCAAGTGTTTTCACCATTTTTGTTTTCTTTTGGTCTATTTTCTTCACTACTTAGCCAGTTTTGTTTCTAGACTTAGCTTCTCCATATGTTCCAAATTTTCTCAATGTTTTGTCCACTGCTTCATTTAGCAAGGCTTCAATAACCTCTATAGCTTGATCAATGTTGATCTCATAATCCAATGGTGGTAACCATGTTGTTCTCGGTACAGTTGGTTTGATTAGTGTGGTGTCATTATCCACTATGAAACATATGCCATATTTATATTGTTCCACCAATTGTGCAGGTATTCTCATTCTCTTCTGTATTATGTCCTTGAAGGTAGTGAAGTATTCATCAATTAATGATATGAATTTATCCCCTAGTGACTTAATTAATTCACAAATTTGTGTAGTTATTGGTTGGGTTGTGTCCCAATTGACATTACCGACAGATGGGAAGAAATTATGAAAGTAGAAAAATGTGCACATGAGGAGTAAACCAAACTTACATGAATTAGATTTGGTTGACCTAACTGTCCTCATATTCTCCTCTAGTTTCTTTAGTAGCAGCTCGGATAAGTCTAGTTGTAGTCCCTTCTTTATAATCTTATAAGCAGTGTTAATTGCTCTACAAGCTATACTGTTCAGTCTGCTAGCTTGGTATATTTTGTACACAAGTACACATGCACCAAACTTCATCTTTGGTTCGGTGATGGAATTAACTTTCAAACCTCTATCATCCCATACTTCACCTATTGTCTTTTCAATCTCGGGGTGAGAAGGATGTTTTAGGGCTTTAGCCTTGTCAGTTACTAGATAACCTGTTACTGCATGAATCACATCCTTAGTTATTAGTTTTGGTTGATCCAACCATATTTTTCTATCATGTAATCAGCTGAGTACTATCTGAATCCACTTGGTCTTGAACTATTTCGGGAACATTAGGGCATTTGTTAACCCTTTCACCTCAATGTTTTTGTGTTCATCTTTAAGGTTTCCATCTTTGCAAAGCTTCTTGTAAGCTTCTTCAACCTCAAGCTCTCTGATTTATGCAACCTTGCAGTAGATTTATGAATGGATATCCTCAACTAGAAGAACCCTAGGAGGTATACTTGAGAACACTCCTTGATCATTGGGTTGTGAAGCAACCTTAGGGAAAATTTTATACTTAGGCTCTTCACAGGTTGTGTTGTTGATCAGGTTGACCTTTTTTTCCTTCACATTCTTGATCTTGGAAACTCATGATGTGGTTGCCATTTTTGTGAAATTAGGGCTTTCTCCATTATGAACTATGAGCTCGGTAAGTCTTGGTACTTACATGATCTTTGCTGTAGATAATAGAATATGTTGGAGTTGCCTTGAATCTGCTGTTAATCAATTTGCAAACTTGTCACTCTTAGTCGCTCTTCTTCGCTCTTCTGTATTTTCTCTTTTTTGCTTTGTGAGTGAATGAGTTCTTTGATTCCCTATTTATAGAAAATTACCTAAATGGTGCAATAAATGCTTTAGCTACCACTCGGTAATCAAAGATGGTCGGGTATCATATTAAATTCATCCTCAGTGATTATACAATGCTCAGGGTAAGTGACAACTTAGTTGCACTTTTTCACATGTTCACCAATGATGCTCGGTATGGAGCGAAGAATTGATTTTATTTTACATGATTATCAATGATGCTCGGTTTATATTGACATCTTGGTTGTTTTTCATATGTATACCGATGATGCTTGATATGTATTGACCAACGAGATTGGATTCACAAATTCATAACAAGTAATACCATAGTGCATCTCCATTCATGCTATTTTGGCATATTATCAATCAATATTGGAACTGATGTAAAATATAGCTTTGTATAGTGCAGTTTTGTACTTACTTGTTTTTCTTAGGTGGGGGTGGTGATATCACCAGATCTATTTGATGAGGTATCACCAACTATATTTCTAGGTCCAGCATCATCTTTTCTTGAAGCTTTTCTCAACATTTGATTTCTCATTCTCCTGATATCTTCAATAGTATTCCCATTAGAAAAAGTGCTTGTCTTTGTCACTCTGTTTCTGCAGTCCTTGCTTAGGTGACTGACCTTATGACACTGTAAGAATGTCATTCCAAAGTTAGTCCAATTCCTTGACCTTCATATCTATTTTCTCATGGAGTTTGTAGCTATGTGTCCATATCTACCACATGATGTACAATTTTCCCATGTGTTGTAATCCCAAACATATGAGTTAACGACTCTTCTAAGTTGATAAGCATTTTCTAGTTATTTTGGTTTCCATGCTTGCTTTTTCTTTTTCCTGCATTCATGAGATGTGTGGCCATGCATTTTTCAAGTAGGGAAATTTTTTTCCATGTAGGATTCCTTCTTTGGTTTGTTCACCTTATATTTACATTCATGTGCTTTGTGTTCATGCTTGTTACAGTTATAACATTTACTTATCAATGTAGAAGTGGATTTAGGAATACCTTTAACTTTGATCCTACAAACATTTAATGTGTGGCTTGGTTTTCCACTGTGATTGCATGACTTCTTGTTTCTTCTTAGATTTGTGTAGACATCTTTTTTATCAGCTCGGTTTGATGATTCTCCATGCTTGATATACACTAGACTGGTATTGTTGTTTATTCTTCTATGTCCATTCAGAAAATCATCCATTCTTTTTGTACCCTCTTCAACTTTCTTGATCATATCATTATGTTGTTGCTGAATCCTTACTTCATGATTTAGTTTTTCATTTTCTTCTCTTAGCTCACCAATAGTTTCCAATTTCCCATTGAGTTTTATGTTCACTTGGTTGGCCTCATGACTCATAAGAACTATTTGATTGGTGATCTCATGATGATGTTCATTTAAGCTCTCTCTCTCTCTCTCTCTCTCTCTCTCTTGTAGCTTTTCATTGATCTTCCTCCTATCATCAATCATTCTTACCATCTGTGTCTCTTGACCGATCTACAGTACCTTCACTTGTTCTTTTAGATGTTGATTGATTTCATTCAGACTTGTAATGCTTCCTTCAGATGTGCCAGATGTATTGCTAGATGTAGATCCTAATGACTCAAAAAAATCAGGTATCTCTTCTTAATGATAGTCAGTTTCATTTTTATGAGATGCCATAACTTTTCTTTCATCTAGTAGCTCTCTCATCTTGATTCTTTCTTCTTTGTATTTATCATAGAAGATATGTATCTACAACTTCTGATTTTCAATATTCTTGTCAAGCTTATACCTTTCCATTGTATGATCTTTTCTCTCAAGTGATTTAAAATTTTCCAAATAAGAGATCTAGCTCTGATACAATTTTTTGGAATAATGGAATTGTGTGTACTGAGAGGGGAGGGGTGAATCAATACCCTTAAAAAAAATTATCCATTAACCCTTAGTAATTTGTTCTTGCATTACCGACCATATTGTTTTTCTACCTTATGCATGTAATATCAAAACATAAATGTAATTTGCATGTAAAAATTCATAGAAACATTCATGAAAAGTTGTTACACATGGAACACCAATTGGTAATGCAGAAAACCCTTGTTAGAAGGTAAAAGCTACGGTGGGGACGAAACCTAAAAAGATTCACTATCTGCAGAATGGAAGGTGCCAGTTAAGGCCACAAGTGTGATCACTTATGATGATCTTACCCTATTAGGAGTAACATTTTAGATTGGTTAAGTATACTCAGTTGAGAGATTTTAACAACACTGTTAAGTGTGCACTCAGTTAAGAGATTTACAATAATACTGTTAAGTCCACCTTCTTAAAGGATTTCTTCTATTTGCTACAATTGTTAGAGAGTAGTAAAAATACTTGTTGACCTGATAGTATGCAATCCTGAATTGATGATTATAGATTCTTTAAGTTCACAATGTATATATATCACCTATAGTGATTGATTAATACCTTTGTTCTTCTCGGTAGCCTTGAATCTTGTTCTTCATAACTGAATTTATCATTTTCTGTCCTTCTGCATGAAACTTTCTTGTCTAATCCATAGATGTCTATTGCGGCTACAATCATCATGTTCTGATTGATTACTACATCTATTTATATAATGTATTGACCTAATTAGGTTTCACGCTTTACAATAAAAACTCTAAGATCAAAGGTTTACAACTTTACCTTGATTTCCTAGTTTGCGTGGTTACAATCAGTTAGACTAATTAAAACAATTACATATGCTTTACTTGTTCCTCAAGAAATTGTTTTACAGCTAAGCATAAAGCTAATTATAAAATAGAAGTATTTTATCTGACGTGTATCTCAGATATGCTTTTCTTGAAAATAAAACTGTCTCTTAGTAGATTGGTGCTCAGTCTGCTCTTTATTCTATGCTCGGTGATTTCTCTGAACTGTCTATCAGTTTACTCTGCAAACTGTGCTCTCAGTTTACTCTAAAAATTGTCTATCAGTGATAGTCTAATTTTGGTGTTCACTGTGCTTGTCTATTTCAGTGATCTCTTCACTTAACTATTTCGGTGACCATTGCACTTGTCTATATGTTGTCACTCAGCGATCATGTTAACCAATAGTCCAAAAAATGTTTCCTTGTATACTAATGAAAATTATGATCCTTTAGGATTATTAGTTTAGCTAACTGAATATTTGATCATGAGTTACCTTTTTGAACCTGAGAAAGGATTTATTTGAATATTTAATTGATTTTTGTAATTAAAGTATTCAAACATGTGATAATTGAATTCTTTTTGGATTTAGAATTGAATTATTGAATGAATTAAATTAATTTAATTAGAAGAATTTAATTAATAAGTTTAAATATTTTAAATTTAAACTTTAGGAAATTGAATTTAATTAATTAATGAAGATTAATCAATTAAGGTTAATTAATTAAATAAGATTAATTATTTAATTAATTTGGGGGATGTGATTAGATGATTTGGCAAATAAATTTAGAAGAAACTAGAATATTAATTAACGATTAAAAACCCATTAATTAATATATAAAAATTAGTGTTTTTATTGTAAGGTCTCAAGTATGTCCATTTTAGGGTGTCTACATTCTCCCCTCTTTGATACAATGTGATTCATCACGTTGTGTCAAAGAATTTTCAGATTTGATCCTTCCCCAACTTGTCCCAGTGACAATAGGTGGGCTATATGCCCCCTCAACAAATTAAGTATAAAAAATGCATCAGATGAGCATTAATTTTTTGATAATGTTGAATCACTACATGATGATGATGATGAATGCATTCCTATGTTAGTTATAATGTTATTTTAGAATAAAGTTAGTGGGAAATTATGTCTAGAATCGAGTGATAGATGTAGACTGATAGATAGGATGGGTGACCCAAGTCGCTACCGAGTTTTCTAATTTTGTTCATCATTGCGCCTTATTATGAAAAAGGTATAGTATCCAATGTACTCATATATTTCTCATGTGGATATCACTATGATCTCTAATAAACAGAAGGAGTAGAGAGGGTGGACAGAAAGAGAACCAAATGCACCCAAATATTGACCATCGGGATACCGCTATGATCTATGATTTTGAAAAGAAAGATAACCAAAATGCACCCAAATATTGACCATCTGGATACCGCTATGATCTATGATTTTGAAAATAAAATGGAAATATTGACCATCTGGATACCACTATGATCTCAGAACAATCTGAAATAAAAGAAAAACCAAGATAGAAAATCCAATGCACCTAGATACAGACCATCTGGATACCGCTATGATTCTATTGGTAGCAACAAGAAGATAACAGAAAAAGGATTGTCCAATTCTTTTACACGGTTAAGCTTAGATCGTGGAACTGCGTGGCTGCTAGATATGTGACAATGCCTACTGCATTTATACTAAATCACCATTTCCCCATAATCAAAGTGAAACATTCCACAAACAACAATAAAAGAAAATAAGATCATGATCCATCATAGATACTCTCATCACTTGGTGGTATCTTGGAGTAGCATAAGATCATAACCGCAAAAGATAGACTGAAATCCAACCATTCACTGACCTAATCAACAGTTTATTATTCCTTGATTTTCTTGATTTATAGAAAAATGATTGTCCAATTCTTTTCCAGGGTTAAGCTCAAATCGTGGAACTGCGTGGCTGCTAAATATGTGACAACGCCTACCACATTTATCCTAAATCATAATTTTCCCAGAATCAAAGTGAAACATTCCACAAACAAAACAAAAAAAAAAAAGCTAAAGATCTATCATAGCTACTCTCATCACTTGGTGGTATCCTGGAGTACCGTAAGATCATAACCGCAAAAGATAGATTGACATCCGACCAACGACTGGCCTAGTCAACAATTTATTGTTCCTTGATTTTCTTGACTGTGTCTGGTTTCAAGTTTTGATGACTCATATAAGTCGGATCTGTCTGGTTTCAAGTGTATCCATCACTGTGTAAGACAATTGATTTGTTTGATTTGAAGATTGATTGATTTATTGACTAATTTATTGATTTTATTTGAAGACATATTAGATTTGCTGATAAAGCTGAGTCATATGAGTCCATTGCTGATTGTGAAGCTCATGATTTTGACATTGATGATTGGTTTGATCATTGATAAAGTTGAGTCATACGAGCCCATTACTGATTGGCAAAGCTCATGATTTTGACATTGATTGATTAGTTTGATCATCTCTTGATTTGTTGATAACTGAGCTGGTTTTATTGTTTTGAGATTTTGTAATATTTGATTTTTTATGATGATTGAATTTTTTAGGACATTTTGCTCTTTTTAGGATTTTTTTATGACTTTTTACATTTTCTAGGGATTTTTTTAGGACTTTAGAATTTCCCCCTTATTTGTTGGGAAAGTAAAAACCATGGATAAGTGTTGATTCTTAGAGGGGATTTGTACTTCTAAAAATAAGATTGGGTAGTCAGTCTTGCATGCAGGAAGTACAAGCCTTGATCTTTGGAGTTCATTGATGGCAAAGCGGGATTTGAACACTTGGAAACTATTTTCCAGGTTTTCACCAAGGTACCTACCCAATAGTGCCTGGTTGCCACATTTTCACAAACAGAGAGATTTTGTTTCTTTTAACTTTTCTCTTTTTATTTTTTATTTTTTTTGTTCTCGCCAAGGCGCCTGTTTGCCAAGTTTTCACCAAGGTAACCTTTTGTATATTTTGATTTTTTGTATTTTATGGATATGTAGATAAGTGCCTTTGACCTTTGAGACCTCAATCATAGAACCTCTTGAGGTGCATGCTATTGATATAGCCTGAGATATTATCTCCTTCTTGAGTCTCCATTTGATATGTCCCACTATTGCAAGATGTAAAAATGACATAGGGTCCTAGCGAGTTAAGCTCAAAATTTCCTGGTTTTACCCTTTCTGCTTGGTTCTTTTGATTCTCCATAAGTACAAGGTCTCCTAACTCAAAGGTTCATGGTCTAACCTTCTTGTGATAGTTCCTTATAAGGCAATTTTGGTATCCTTGTAAGTGATTAAGTGCATTCTATCTTCTCTCATCCAACAGTTCTAGTTCATTGAGCCTTGATACTCTGTAGTATTCATATGAAATGATGTTCTTTAATGAAATTATCAAGGATGGGATTTCAACTTCAAGGGGTAGGACCACCTCTGATCCATAGAATAGTGAGAATGGAGTGGCTCCTATGGGGGTTCTCACACTAGTTTTGTATGCCCATAGTGAGGGACTAAGCTGTAAATTCTAGTCTCACCCTGATTCATTGGCTGTTTTCTTTAAGATCTTCAAGATATTTTTGTTTGTGGCGTCAGCTTGATCATTCCCTTGGGGGTAGTAGAATGAAGAGAAACCTTGTTTGATGTGGAACTATTTGCAAAGATCTTCAACATCTTGATTTTGAAATAATGTACCATGATCTATGAGTATGGTTTAAGGAATTCCATATCGATGGATGACGTTGTTTAGTATGAACATGGAGATTTTCTTACCAGGGATGTAGGTGAGAGGAATGACTTCCACCCATTTAGTAAAGTACTCCATTTCTGCAATAATGTACTTGTGTCTATTAGACGAGGTTGGTGTAATCTTACCCACTAGGTAAAATTGCCACTTATAAAATGGCCATGGTGAAGTGATGGGATTAAGTTCTTGGGTTGGGGCATGAATGCGATCCTCATGAATCTGAGATTGTCTACACCTTTGCACATATTTATTAGCATCTGTCTCTACTATAGACCAGTAATATCCCATTCTAATGAGCTTCTTTTCTAAACTATTTCCACCTATGTGGGATCCACAAATTCCTTCAAGTACCTCGTACAAATCTCTCTGGGATTATGTGGAAGTGAGACATCATAAAAGAGTTCCATCTAGAATTATTCTTTATAAAGTACTAGTGAGAAGGGCATACCAAGAGGCTTGGTGGATGAGGAACTTATTTTGGTTCCTAGACAATTTGGGAGATAGGATACTATTTTGGAGGTAATTGTATACATCATGGTACCAAGGGGATTTATGAGAAACAAGGATGTATACTGACTTTGTGATTGGAGCTTGACGTGTTGGTATCATGTGTTTCTCTACCAGAAATGAGAATCTGGTCTCATTGTCGGACATGTCAATCAAGGATGTAATGGTAGCCATCGCATCTTCTACTTTGTTTTGAACTCTTTGCACTTGCTCAAATACAATTAAATGGAATGAAGCCCGCAACCTATCCATTAGCTCTCTATATGGGATCAGTTTCTCATCTTTTTTCATGTAGTCATTGTTTACTTTTTTGATGACTATTTTTAAATCTTCATAGACTTTTAGGTTCTTGATCCTCCATTATATATCTGTCTTCACTCCAATGACTAGAACTTCATACTCAGCTATGTTTTTCATGCATGGGAATTTGAGTCAAAAAGACTTAGGGATCACATCATTATTTGTAGTAATGAGCACTGTACCTACTCTTGCACTATGTTTTGTGCATGACCCATCAAAGAATAGTTGCCAAAGATCTACTACTGGTTGTACTATGAGAATTGAATCATCTAGAAATTTGGGCACTATAGGATGATGGTCCTATATGGGTGCCTTTTCTAGCTAGTCTACAATCACCTACCCTTTGATATATTTTCTATCAATGTACTCTAAGTCAAATTCACTTAAGATCATCACCCATTTGGTGAGTCATCCTTTTAGTGCTTCTTTGCTCAGTAAGTACTTGAAGGGATCAATGTGTGCTATCATCTTTGTTTTATGGCTTAATATGTAATGCGTTAGCTTCTGGAAAGAAATGACTACTGCAAGGCATGATTTTTCAATTGGTGAGTAGTTGAGCTAGTAGACAACTCTTTCCTTACCTTGGTCATCATGGTGTGCCTAGAGCACTCCTAATGATGACTCGGTTGTTGAGATATACAAAAGTAGTGGTCTACCTTGAAAAGGTGGCACTAATATGGGAGACTTCAATAGATATTATTTGAATTTTTGGAATGCTTTCTCACATTGTTCTAGCCATATGAAGGTCACACATTTGTGTAGTAGATGCTAGAATGGATGGAACTTATCTTCTAATTGGGCGATGAAATGCCTTATGGATTGAAGCATGCCTTGTAGACCTCTTAGTTTCCTTAGATTGGTGGCTGGTGGCATGTCAAGGATGGCCTTGACCTTTTCTGGGTCTACTTCTATGCCTCTATGTGACACAATGAATCCCAAAAGCTTTCCAATGGAAACCCCGAATGCAAACTTTATTGGGTTTAATATGGCCTTGTATTCTTGCATTCGATCAAATATTGGTCCCAACACATGTAGGTGATTCTCTCTGAGCATTGACTTGGCTAGTATGTCATCGACATAGTCTTCGATTTTTTTATGAATTAGATCACGGAAGATCATGGTCATAGCCCTTTGATATGTTGCTTCTGCATTTTTAAGGAAAAATGAAATTACATTCCATCAGTAAGTGCCTCAGGCACATGTAAATGAAATCTTGTGTTGGTCCTCTAGTGTAATCCTTATTTTGTTATATCTTAAGAAGTCATCCATTAGTGATAGCATTTGGTGTCCTGATGTGAGATCAACTATCATGTCAATATTTGGTAAAGGAAAGTCATCCTTGGGAAAAGCTTTGTTTAGATCTCTAAAATCTGTGCAAATTCTGATTTGACCATTGTGCTTTGTTACTGGAACTATATTAGACATTCAATCTGCATATGGTATTGGTCATATGAAGCCATCATCTAGGAGTTTCTTCAGCTCCGCTTTGACAAGTAAAGTGATATGTGGATGCAACTTTCTCAACTTTTGTTTGACAGGTTTGGTATTTGGTAATAACGGTAGATGATGTAACACTCTCTCTGGATATATACCTAGCATGTCTAAGTAGGACCATGCAAAATTTATATGCCTTTCCTTGAGGAAGGTAATGAACTGCTCTCATTCTTATGATGTAAGTGATTTTTCCAAATATATATTTTTGGGGTTCTTTTCATCACCTAGGTTGACTTCTTCTATTTCCTCAGCTTGTAATGCTAAATTTTCCTTTCTTATGGGGTGGAGGTCCTTCTTTCCATCCTCTAGTGCCTTAGAGAGGTTTTCACTAGAAGATATGTCTTTTATTGTTTTTTTTCCATTTTTTGAGTTAGAAAGTGCCTTGCGGTTTTCACTTACTGACAATTCTGTTTTTCTTTTTATTATGCTTTTTTGACTGGAAAGAGGAGCTTCCTCCCAAAATAGGATGATATGTCAAGGTCAATAGAGGAACCTAATTTTTGGTCCCCTGATGGCATGCCTTCTCTGATTCCCATGAAGTTTGCAATAGCTTCATCATTTTCAAAGAGATCTATGTTAGGTTGTCCTTGTTAATCCCATTCTATTAGTTCAGGGTGTACCAGACAAAGGTCCTCATGGTGGGATGACTCTTCTTGGGTAAAAAACACTACAATGATAGTTTTGATGAACCTAGAATGTGATGTGGATGCACCACCTAAGGAATTTTTATCGATATGCTTATCGATACATGGCTGGTCCTCTATGGTCATTTGGTCAAACATATCTTCAAGGTGTATAGTGTTGACTGACCGAGGGGAATAGTCTAGGATGGTTGGTTCATAATTATGGAGGGATCTCCACTCGTACTCATGGGAATCAGTCCCACTATAATTCTTGTTTGATGTCTCACTTTCCTAGTCCTCTTGGATAGATTGGTTATTGGTTAATTAGGAATAAGGGGTTCCCACTTCATATGGCAATAACTGCTAGAGTATATTGTTGATTAAGGCATGTTCTGGGTTTTGCCCCGGGTATAATTCTGCAACTTGCTCTTGATCAATGGGTATGTCTCTAGTGGTAGTACCAATTCTATTTTTCCCATAGCCTAACCCTCTCTTGTTTCTCTAGGTTGGCAGTAAAGAAATCTCCATTAAACCTTGTTGTCTTTCCCCCAGACCAGTCATACCATCATACCCAAATTTTTGCAGCATTGTGAAGTTGGATCCATATGTTGACACGGGTACATGTGCTTGAAGTGTTTCTTGTGGGTATTGATACAACCAAGTTTTTATATTTGGATCTAAAGGGTTCTCTTCCCCTATGTCCCCCCATTTGACAAATATGGTTGGTGGACATATAAAGAAGTGGTTCCAGAGTTTCAGGTGTTGTCACTGGTTGAGGCATGTCGTATGACCTTGGACTTTGAGGTATGTTAGTGATGGTTAAAGATTCCTCATAGCTATACTCACCACATCCTTTGTCTGTAATGGATATCTTCCCAGCTCTTATTATAATATCATTGGGAATAGAATTTTAGGTGGAAGGAATGCTTGCCTCCTGGTTTGAAGGTACTTGATTGTCAATACTTCTTCTAATGGTGTTGCAGTATTGGAATGGGTTTGGATCTCCTTCAATGATAATTTATGCCCCCTGTTATATGAACTTGATGCACTGATGATAAGTAGAGGGTACAACTTGCATCTCATGAATCCATGGTTTTCCCAGTAACATTTTATATCCTAAATCAAGGTCTAGGATTTGGAATGGGGTGTTCTTAATAACTGGGCCTATTATGACTGGTAGTATGAGGATACCTTTTGAAGACCTTTCTTCCTCATCATAGGCCCTAATATTGATTCTCCTTGTGACATCAATGCTGGATTTAGAATAGCCCAAGGTTTTGATTACTTTCAAAGTACATATGTTTAACCTATCTCCACCATCAATGAGGTCCCTATAGATCATGTGTTTTTGGACTTGGATAAGCTAGTGCAAGGGATCATTATGTAGAGGCTTGTGCAGTGACACATCATGGTTTGTAAGGTTTCATTATTTTTGGAAGTGATGTAATTCACCATGGTTTGGAATTTATCTAGTGTTATGTCCCTTGGGATAGCTACATTTTGAAGTGCTAAGTTGAGAGCTTGCTTATGCTGCGGGGATATGTGCAAAAGGTCAAACATGGATATCTGGGCAGGTGTGCACTTTAGTTGATCCACAAGACTAGTTTATGGATTAGAGGTTGTTGGAGGATTAGTTGGTATAGCTGATGTGGAGGGTGCTCCTTGCAAGACAAATTTGGAATGACACGTGGTGACAGTGCGATTGGCATTTGGATCTTTGATAGTAATAGTAGCCACATGACTATCTAAAGGATTGATGCAGTTGATGGTGTTAGCCATGTTAGCATAGGTGTAATTCACTTGTTTGGATTGTCCACCAAACCTTGAGGATTTCCCTTTGTTATGATCATGAAATGTGTCATTGAAGATTGTGTGATCAGTTGTACCTTTGGATTAGGCATTTGTGACATTGATAACCCCTATATCGATCAGATCTTGAATGACATTTTTCAATCGATAGAAGTTGGGTGTCTTGTGTCCTTTTACCCAATGAAATTCACAAAAGTCATTATCATTCCACCACTTTGGTTTAACAACACCATCTTCATATTCTTTGAATTTAGGCAGAGTGATAGTATTATATTATATTAGCTTTCTTAAGGATGACTCTATCGACTCCCCTAATGGTGTGTAGTTTCATTTAGGAAACAAAAACCTCTGTGGGAGTTGTATGTTGGTTTGGTTATTGGACATAGTCACTACTTGCACAGTGGGTGTTTTATTTTGAGTCTTCACTTTCTGAGTGTTCACCATGGGTTTCTGATTAGTCATAGGTGCTCCTTGCAGTGAAACCTTAGGTTGAGCATAGTTTATTATCTTTACATCAATGCCACCATCATTGGTGACATTCTTGTTTTTTTTCCACCATTTGGCTTTATTCGTTGCAGTTTTGTTCATGTTTGTCTAGGTAGGGTTTGCAAAGATACCTCTCTTGACTAGATTTTTCTCATAGCAAACTCATCGTTCAATGAGTTGCTTGAATTTAGGAGCTAGTTGTGAGACCTACACTAGACTGTTATAGTTTACTATTTTGTTCCCATGCTTTCAGTAGTTTATGCTTTCACATACTTTGACTTTCAGAGAGACTTTTCATACTTTTGAGGATCGGTGGAATCCTGTGTTATATATTCAGCACCTTATTTTGTAATCAGGGTACTTTTGAGATGATTATGTTCTGATTTAGTTGCAGCTTATGTTGATGTTTTACTTGGATCTAAATGTATAAATGTAATATGATGGAAATGGTTTAGGAAACCGATGCTAGGATATTTCGGTTCTAAATGCAATGTGGTTTATATTCTTACATATATTATGGATGTTATGTTATGTCTCATATCATGTTGTGTTGGATCTACTGATGTGTGCATTGAGTGTGCAGGAAAAGTTGAACATGGATCTAAATTGGGGACCCAGTTCTGGAACCTATGTATATACCTATGCTTACCAAGGTCCTGTCTATATAAAGAGACATGGACCTCATTGTTATGTGTTTATTTCATAAATGTGGTTTGCATGTATGTTATTAAATTAGTAAATGTTCATGTTATCAAGTCATGTCTAAAGTTTTAATTTAATGTGCCAAATTTGGCAAGTGTTGCAATTTATTATGGACATGGCTAGTAAAGGGAAACCAAGGTAAATCAAGGGTTAACTAAGGTCATCTTTGAGTAGTACCCATGCTTACCCCAGGGTTAGAATTTTCTAGAGTTTCTTTGACTTAGAATTTCGTAGGTTAACTTCAGGGTAAGTTTTAGAGGGTCTTTTGGACTCCTAGAGGGTAACCGGGGTTAGTTTTAGTCACCCAACTTGGTACCCTATGGGTTAGGGGTCATTTT
>MU225905.1:3215303-3237812 GCA_018584345.1 Thuja plicata
ATTTGAGAGATGCAGAGTCTACTGTGGCTTCTGGTCATGACTTGAGATTCATTTACACAATCTTCCCAGAAATCCTCTAAATGGGGAACTGGAAACATGTGAGACCTTAAGCCCAGGCTGCCGCTAGAAAATTTTTTATTATCAAAGCCTATTCTTTCTATATAGTAATTGAAATAAAAATGACCGAGGTCACTTCCGATACTTATAGCATCTTCAAAGGTTAGACATGAAAGCTTCCCTAGCTACAACAGAAATAGTTTTCCTCCTCGGTCTCCAGGAAGGAAATTCTTTAGCATGACGGCAAGTTGTCTATAGATTTTAGCAAAGATAAAATAGTCAAATGCATATCGAGGCAATTTGGTAGGGGCATCCTCAAAACCACCAATTCTTAAATAAGAGAACTTAGGGAATTGGATGTAATAGCTCCAAAACCTAGTCACAAAGTGCTGAGCTTCTGAGCTCATCCTCTTGGCCGAATCTCCAGACATTTCAAAGCAGAGCTTTCCCATACAAGTATCATGAACTCTCCTGTAATTCTAAATTACACTATCTTTGTGAAGCATAGAGAAATATTCAAACACACACATGCCATCAATCCAAGGCTCATGAATCATGCCACTCCATATCCTACTACATGCTAGACAATACATGAGATAAGAGGACATATAAAAGCTACAACCAGTATGCTTGGAATTATTCAACTGTTCCCTCATGGATTCTATAATTAACTCATCCCAATCCAGCTTATGCTTTCCCTCTAAAATAATTTCTACATAACAGAATAACCAATCTGCAAACAAAGAAGCCTCTTGTGACCCTCTAACTCTGTGTAGCATTACCATGATATCACTAATGTGTGGATGCATGTGATTTATGTTTAACTTCTTGGGAAAACGAGAACCTCCTCTTTGGGAATTTATCAACCAATACTTAGCCATGGAAGTATGGTTCACATCAGCATTGTGCTTGAACTTAACTAGAGATTGGGCAGGAGAAAAAGCTAAAAAAGTCTGTTCTTGGATTTGGAAAGCCGAGCCAACAATTCCTCTATTTACGACCATCAACACTTCACCATTTCTGTTAAGAATTGACTCAGTTTGCTGGTCATAATGTTTAATACATTCATGGAAAAGCTTAGGGCAAACCACTGTAGGAGGGAAGCATTCGGCTATACATAACCCACTACTCAAAATTTCCATAGAAGGGACATTTTCATCAACACATGCAGTAATTCTATAAGCTATCCCTTCAATATCATACCCTTCTAGGTATGTGTCTGTTACGATAGAATTTTCGTAGACTAAACTAGACACATTCCCAAAGAAATGAAATGTTGACTTCATTTTTGCAAGAATAGACTGCAAATTGCTATAGAAACCCTCGTAAAATTCACCATCTTTTAAATTTAAACACTGGAAGAGTGACATCCTGACTTACCTTAATCTCTGAGGAAAATTTTGCAACTGGAGCTCTGAAAAACCCTTACCTCCGTTCTTTGCACATATAGAGAACAACAGTAATTCAAAAAAAATGAATGCCAAGGAGGGCTTTTAAAGGAAACGTCTAGAATGAGTAATTAATCACCCATAATTAAGATAATAATGTCTCGAAAAGAGAAGTGACTGTTCCCACACGCGATCATTTACTGCCACTTTGTGCAAACTTTTATGTCGCACAAATTCCTCATTAATTCAACAACTCAGACATGATTTAGCTGCCGCCAAAAGACCTCTACTTTAAAACTTTACCCGAGCGGGACCCATATCTGAAAAGATGGCGACTGTCCTTGATTTATGCCACCTGTAATTTTTTAAAGACTCTTGAACACTCTTGAACATTCTTGAACAAAGTTCAAAGATGTTCGTATGTGTTCACCTTCATTCAAGCCCGATCCTTAATATCCCATCAACACTTTGGTACCAAGAGCCACATCATTTAACCAATAACCTTCCACCCTAGATCGACCAAAGTTCTGAAACCTGATGATCACGAAACACCTTCCTTTAGCAAAAATGCTAATCATCCGCTTCTTCTTTATAAAGAAAATGAACGAGCTTGAATGTCCTTGAATGCCCTTGAATAGATTTCAAGGTTGTTCATTGGTGTTCAAACCTGTTCAAAAGATATGTTAGCAAAAGACCTTTCTCTCCTTAACAAGCAATGACGGAACATAGGGAAGATCTTTCGCTGAGATTTTAAACATGAGTGCTTAGGCAGCTTGAGATACACAAAATAACAAGGTGACTCTAAGAAAGGAACACTAAGGACAAAGATCAAGATTTGGACTAACACCGGCTCTGACTGGGGACTGGCTTTTCTCAAAATCCAGAGAACTCAACTACTCTGGTTTCGCAAATTGCTATAAAAAGGGCTCAGAAAATTTGCAAGAAAGGGAAGACACACCGAACGGAAGCAAACCTAACCTAATATATACAGCAGGACACAAAGACTGAGACTAAAGCTTCAGCAACTTAAGATCTTGCCCATTATAGGAAAATGGTAAGATCGTTCCATTTGGATAAGCCAACCTGAAAGCATTCATTCCCAACTCTTCAGTGATAACAAAGGGGCCTTTCCACAGTGACTCAAACTTACTATGGGCACCTTTAGGAGCTTTTCTTTTGTCCCATAGAAGAACTTCATCTCCTTTCAAAAAACTTATGGGTCTTTCTTTCCTGTAAAAAATGTTCTTCACTCTAGCTTGATGCTCAGTAATCTTATCTACCAGAGCTTCTCTTTCTTCTTCTTATTTATGCAAGTACATAATTCTTTTCTCCAAGGAGTCTTTGAAAGTTTGATCCTCAATGGCCATTTGTAGCTTTGCTACAGAGAGTTCTAGAGGAACTGATACTTGTGCCCCAATTCCATACACCAACTCAAAGGGTGCCATACTGATTTCTCTTTTAGGCATAATTCTATCAGCCCAAAGGGCTTCAAAAAGCTTCTTATGCCAATTTTTGCCACTATCATCTACCAGCTTTTTCATGATCATTATCAAGTTTTTATTACTTGACTCAGCCTGTCCATTTCCTTGGGGGAAGTAATCAGACGAATGAGCTAGAGAAATATTATGATCAAAACAGAAAAGGGAAAGCTCTTGTGAAGAGAAATAAGTGGCATTATCTGCTACAATCTTTTGGGGTACTCCAAAACGCACCAAAATGTTATCTTTTAAGAAATCAAAAACTACTTGAGAGTTATCCTTTTTGGTTGGAATAGCCTCAACCCACTTAGTGAAATAATCAATCACTGTTAGGATATAAATGTGACCTGCACTTGACTGAGGACTGACAGGGCCTATAAAATCAATACCCCATTGCTTGAATGGTTCACTCACCACAACAGGTCTTAAAGGCAAAGAAGCTAATTGAGGTCTTCCAAAAAATAATTGACATTTTTTGCAATTCTTGATGAATGCATAGGCATCTCTGAACATACCTGACCAATAAAAAAAATTTTGAAGGATTTTGAATGTCGTTACTGTAGATGAGAAATGACCTCCATGGGCCTCCTCATGAAAGGTTTTGAGCAACTTTAATTGTTGGCTTTTATCCACACATCTTAGAAACATACCATCAAGACCCATTTTATAAAGCACACCTTGCCATATCACATACTTAGTAGCTTGCAGCCTCAAAGTTAATCTTTCTTTAGGTGACAGCCTTTGTGGACATTCTCCATATGTCAAGAAATAGGCAATGTCACAGAACCAAGAATCTATTAAACTAACCAATAATACTTGAGATATTTCAGATTCTGGATTTTCAGGATGACTAACATTTTTTGTGATAAATTTACACAAACCTCTGCCTCTAACCAGCTTAGTGGGTTTGATTATCAAATCATATTCTTGAATCTTTGTCACCCATGCTGCTCTTTTGCTCATGGCTATTTCTTGTTGGGTGAGTAATGCTTTCACCGCTGGATCAGGGACAGACACTATAGAATGAGAATGGAGGATGTAGAATCTGAACTCCTTAACTGATTTCACCACAGCAAAAGCTTGCTTTTCAATTGGGGAATACTTTAGTTCATGCTTCTTTAAAGGTGTACTCATGAAAGTGATGGGGGCTTCATTTCCTGAAACATCTTTTTGAGTTAGAATTCCAGACAGTGTGTGATCGGAAGCGTAACAATAGATGATAAAATCTTTTTTGTAATCTGGGTAAACTAGAGATGGGGCATTGGCCACAACTATCTTAATTTCTCCAAAAGCCTTTCTACCTTCTTCTATCCACTTAAAAGGATGTTTTTCACTCATCATCCCCACTATGTGCCTTGTCAACTCAAAAAAATATGGGACAAAAGCCCTCAAAAAGTTAATTTGACCGAAGAAAGATTTGACCCCTGTCCTCGTTGAAGGTAGACCAATCTGTTGAATAACCTTAACTCTTTCAGGATCAATTTTGATTCCCTCTTTGGATATGATATGTCCCAATAATTTCCCCTCAGTCACACCAAATTGTTGAAAGTGAAAATGTAAGAATTGGTGAGTTTGCAGAAAGAAATGAAGCTGAAAGTACATAAGAGCCTAAAAACTATAGATCATTCGTATATCTGGATGAGAAAGATTCTAATTCACTACCTGAGACTACTGCTGAACAACAACATGCACCTCCCGAGTCACAAAGTGGAGTTGCCGAGAAACAACAAGTGAATGTCGAGCTATCTGATGGAGATGCCGAGTCACATAATCAACCAGAACTGAATACAGACGATGAACCTAAAGCAAGGACTGAGCCTACCCTAGAAAAATATGTGAGAAGGAATCATAATTCTGATCAAATCATTGTGTCAAAGGATTTTTCTTTTATGAAAATAAGTAAGTTGAAAAATAACACATGTCTCTTATGTGAATTTGAGCCCAAAATAGTGAAAGATGCTTTAGAAAATGAAGATTGGGTACAAGCAATGAATGAGGAAATTGAACAGATTGAGAAGAAAAAAACTTGGACACTTGTACCTAGGCCAAAGGATAAAAATGTAATTGGCACAAAGTGGGTATTCAGGAACAAACTAAATGAACATGGAGAAGTGACAAGAAACAAGGCTAGACTGGTATGCAAGGGTTATGCACAGGAGGAAGGAATTGACTACGGTGAAACCTTCGCCCCATTTGCAAGATTGGAAGGTGTCAGAACCTTACTTGCATATGCATCCTACAAAGGATTCAAAGTTTATCAGATGGATGTGAAATCTGCATTTCTCAATGGAATCTTGGAAGAAGAAGTATATATTGAGAAAGCTGATGGTTTTGTAGACCTAAACAACAGGAATATGGTTTGTAGATTGCACAAAGCATTATATGGATTGAAGCAAGTGCCAAGAGCATCGTATGAAAGACTGCACAATTATCTAATCAAGATTGGATTTGCAAGAACCAATGACAATAGCAACCTATACTTGAAAATAGAGCAAAGCAAAGGTACATTATTAGCTGAAATTTTTGTAGATGACATCATAATTAGTGGACAAGATGTATTATGTCAAAAATTTGCAACAGAGATGCAAACTGAGTTTGAGATGTCTATGTTTGGTGAAATAAAAAATTTTGTTGGCTTACAAATTTATCAAATGAAGAAGGGTATCTATATCACTCAATCTAAACATATCAAAGAGATACTGAAAACTTTTGGAATGGAAGAGTCCAAACCAGTGAGTACACCCATGGCTACTGGACAGAAGCTAACAAAAGATGATGACACAAAAGAAGTGAACGAAACACTCTACAGGTCAATGATTGGAAAACTACAGTATGTTGTACACAGTAAACTTTATATTGCTCTAGCAGTTGGGATTGTAGCAAGATTTTCTGCTAATCCTAAGGAAACTCACATGATGGTAGTCAAACAAATTCTGAGATATTTGAAAGGAATTGAGGACTATGGTCTATACTACAAAAGAATGACAAGTTTGAACTCAGAGTTTACACTGATTCTAACTGGGCTGGAAATGTTGATGACAGGAAAAGAACTACTGGTGGAGCATTTCTTTTAGGAAATAAATTGATCTCCTAGACAAGAAAGAAATATAATTGCACCTCACAATCTACAGCTGAAGCCGAGTATGTGGCAGCAGTAGTTAACTGTTCTAAAATTGTGTGTTTGAAGATACTACTGAAAGGTATGAAGGAAGAAATCACTGATCCAGTTGTCATATATTGTGATAACACAAGTTCTATTAATATTTCTAAAAATAATGTGATGCACTCAAAGATAAAGCATATAGCTATCAAGTATCATTACTTGAGAGAGCTAGTTCAGAGTAAAGACGTAAGATTAGATTATGTGAACACTAAAGAACAATTAGCAGACATATTCACAAAAGCACTACCCAAGGATGCTCATGAGTATCTACAAGGTAAATTGGGGGTGATTCCCCTAACTGAGGCTAATTAAGTTCTGTATGGTACTCTTGCATCAAATATTTCATTCAAAAAATCTAACACATTGATGCACAGTAAGTCACACTTTAGGATGCTGGCTAAAGTTGTGAAGATGAACAAGGACAGAAAAGAAAAATTAGTCATACTGAAGATGATAGGATCAGCATGATACTGAAGATCTACATGATAAAGATATTGACATCTTTGGAATTTTTTTCAAAGAGGGAGAGATTTCCTAGAAGTTAGAGATTACCAAGAGGGAGAGATTAACTATAAAGAGGTAGAAGTTACTATTGAAAACATTGAAGTGATTATCTACTTAGAGGGAGTCTACAAATGATTAGACATAGATGATTACAGTGTGATTATAGACACAGAGATAGAAATGTTTTACAAATAAGAATCAGAATGAAGCTAAAGACATTAATGAAGATTTGTTCATATCAAGGAACACAGGCGAATTTTTGGATTGGTTGCTAACTATGTTTGTTAAATCATTGTTTTAATATTTTGTGTTGCCATCAATGCCAAAGAGGGAGATTGTTGAAAAGTGACACTGCAAGCAATTGTTATTTTGTCATTGATGTCAAACCTTAACTTGTGAGACTATTACTATCTATTTGAGTACCATATCTATTGTTGATAAAGGAGATTTAAAAAGAAGACCAAGTGAATGGTTGAGTTAAGGTAATTCAAAGGGTATTTGATCAGTTGGCACTCTGGCAAAGTAATTAGTTGTTTATCTTTCAAAGATAGTTTTTCTGGTTGTTCTATGCTGAGCAAGTTTGGCTTGTGCCGAGTAAAGTTGCTTATGATGAGCAAAGTTACTTGTGCCAAGTAAAGTTGCTTGTGACGAGAAAAAATTTGCTCAATGTTGAGCACCATTGAAATTGCCGAGTGAAAATAGTAATGATGGCCAACTTACAGAAGTTTGATTATTGATGAGATTTGAGATCTCTGGCTGACTTAGTTGATTTTATTGGGATATGTAATGTTAATTAAAGATTGATCCATGTCATTTAATTTATGGGTAACCATAATTAATGCATAGTTTCAAGATTTAATTAGAGACTACTTTGGAGAAGTAAATGTTATGCAAAGATGGAATGATCCGTTGGATCTGACCTAACCTAAGATCTACAATCTTGTTTAAGTGGAAAAAGATTTATCTGACCTAGACAGAGAGGTATATGATAACCTCAGGGGTTATTCATTGTGTGTGCAAGTGGATGAATGCATGTGTATGCAAAAGGTTTTCATAGTTGATTTACTGCTTAGCATGATCTAGTAGAGAAGGCAAAAGGCAGAGGTAGAAAGTTGCATGTGTGATTGCTTGACGGATTTCCAAGTAGATCAGAAGATTGAAATGACAATGCAGACTATCCAGTAAGTTAACATCAAAGCTGTAACTAGATTTGAATTGAAAAGTAATTTGTATGTACCAGATCACAAACTACTGATTACTTTCTTACCATTGTATCAGTTAAATCCTTTAACAACGTTGACTTAATAGTCATTTGTATAAATCCTCTAACAAGGTGACATTCAGATTGGAATGTTCTAAGTCCTCTAACAAGGCCACTCCTGACAGGGTGATTAAATCCTTTAACCAGGTCACACCTAGCAGTGTGTTATTGTAACCTTTAACAGGGTGGGCTCCTCATAGGGCATCACTTCAGAAGAGTGAAAACTTGGTAGCATGTTACGAGTGGTTTTTCCCATATTGGGTTTCCACGTTAAATACTTGTGTGAATGCTTATGGTTTTCTTTACTGTTATGTTACTACAAGCTAATTTCAATTGACAGTAAACTGCATAATTAAAGTTGTTGATTTATGATACTACTGCCAAGTAGATCTAAAGTACAGAAAGTTTTATTTACTACATCTAGACCTGAGGATAATTGATTCACCCCTCCCCTCTCAGTTATTCTAAATTCATTCTAACAATGTACACCTGTCTCACACAAGCCACGCGACTAAATTATTCAATGTAAATAAATAAAATGCATATACATGATTAGGTAAACAAATAAATGCACAAATAAAGAGAGAGACTAGTCATTGCTTGAATGAACAATTTGGTGTGTTGCTCTACTTAGTGTCTTATCCCCCGTTTATTTTAGCCTTCTTAGCTCCAGATTGCTCCTAGTCCCTAAAATTGAGTGATAAGAATGATGTTAGATCAATGATATAAGAAATTTCAAGTCTCATACATTATATGTATATTAAACCTATGCATATATACATAATTCTCTCTATGTACATTGAAAAAACAAACACATATTTTAGATGTGAAAATATAGGTGTCTTTCCTATAGCACGTGGGGTCAAATGGGCTCCCACAAGAGATGATCCTAGTGTGCTATAGGATAGAAAATGAACTACAATGAGAGATAACATCATATTGGAATACAATTCAAGGATGAGGTGGATTTATTTCCATAAACAGGTGGTAGACATTAAACTGTATGAAGAGGTCACCTCACAGTTAAGGAAATGAGGGAAGATATTATGATACAAAGTACAAATGAAATGATGATCATAATGACTACAAGAATCTTGTCATAATCTATAGTTGGAATAGTTTATAAAACAACAGATACAATCATGTTAATAATAGATGTGTTCATGAGACACGTGCAACAAGATCATAGTACTTGCAGAATAAGAAAAGCATGTAGTACAATATTAATCAAAATGATAATGACATGAAGTTAACATGAAATCAACAATAGAAAAAATCAGTAATGAGACAGTACATAGGGGAGGATAGCCATAGCGGTGATGACGTGTACATAATAATGTATTCAAAGCATTGATAAAGATATCATATTTCATTAGAGGAGCAACATGGCACATAATCAGAAGAGAAGCTCAAGAAATACTAATCGGAACAATGATCAATAAGCATTATAAGTGGTCTTCATTGAAGGAGGCATTAATATCAAGTATGTTTCAGAGTTATCATAGTAAAATCAAGAAAATAAGAACATTCACATCAGTGGATAGCTCAACAAGAAGATCAAATACACCATTGAAAGGTACTATTTTACTGTTATAGTGAGACAATAATAAAAAAATGTGTAAAACAATGTTCTTCATGATAAAGAAAAGGCTTTGAACAACAATATTATCAAAGCACAAGTAAATCAAGTAGTACCAAACAATGAAATTTATGATACAGGTGTAATGTTGTTATACCGTGATAAAATCTAGTCGTGTATCCAACAATATCATAAAATGGAGAAGAGTAGAGGTATTCGAAACCATACAATGCATTCATTAAAATAATCAAGGCATGGAATGATTTTAGCATGATGATAACCAGTGATCAACAACAAGGATATGGGAAAAAAACATGAATACCACTGAGAGAGAAGGTATTGAAATAGTCATGCACATCAAAGGATAATGACATAGAGTAAGAAGGACAATAATGAAGATTCAAAATGCTAATAAAAATAGAAAATACATAGAAGGAGAAGCCCAATCAACATGTAATAGAATAAGTTTCTAAGGTAAGGAGGTCTCATAAATATTTTATTCTAAAAATAATGATCATTTAAAGTCATTCAATTATTCTTAACTGGTGTAGCCAAGGATAGGAGGAACCTCAAATAAGTTAGTACAATCCTCGCAGCAAGAGGCACACAATGGAAACAACACAAATTATAGAGAGATATGCCAGATCTTCTTTATTATTATCATACATAAATCAAATCAATTACAATGGATCTGCAACATGTAGTCTTACATTCCAGGCATATAGGCATGATTATGACTAGAAATACATATAAATATCCTAGCTTAAAACTAAAAAAGATAATCTTATGAGATCTTCCCATTAGGAACAAAATCATAATCTTATAAAGCCTTCACAAGCATTAGGTCAACCTAGAGAGATTAAATTCCCCAACGAGAAGAAAACATATTAAAAAATATAGGCCAGGACCCAAATCATAGGGATCTACCTCAAATGAAAGAAACATGAATTGGGATCATTCAATTATTTCATCTATGAATGTAAAAAAATCAAGAAATGAGTTGTGAAGCTTCGCTGATCAGAAAATCCTTCACGAGATCGGAAAACACAGACTAGCCGTGAAACATGAGGAACAATTAACTCCTACCAAGAATCTGCAAGATCTCATATATGAAGTAACCAAATGAGATGAAAACCTAGAATAAGGTTCAACATGATTCAAGGAACACACTGTAAGGTTTTTAACTACAAAATATCTAAACTGAAGGAATTCTAAAAGAAACTCAGCAATAGACAAACTGGAAACAAACTATTTTTGGGTTGATGCAAGATTGCAAAGATCCCAAGATGCTCTTGCATTAGACACCCGAGGTTATTTGAAAAGAAAGTCTCTTACTTTCCTGATACTAAAGGAAAACCAAGATGGTCAACCTCAACCCAATAAATCCATGAAGAACATTAAAATGATGTATCTCTCCACTTTACAAGATACTCTTTGTACTGCTTGCCTCTTGTACTTCTGCTAATTTGCCTATCCAAAATATTCTCTATGTCCTTCATCTTCTTCTTAGGATATTTTTATTCAACTTATGATTCATCATGTTCACAAAAATATGACTCTTGATACTCATAAATATCTTCCACATTGAATATAGGTGATATATCCATGTCCTCTAGTAATTCCACTTCATATGCATTTCCTGAATCAAATCTCCTCAAGATTTTACACGGTCCAAACTTCCTCCTCTTCATCTTGTTATTGTGTATATGAATTATTTACCTACAAGACGCAACACAAAACTTCAATATGTCATTGCATCAATGGTTATAAATATGGAAATCAATTACAAAGCATAAGAAAATCATGGAAATTGACATATTGCTTCCTATCTAGAAGGTGTATGATTTAAGCTATAAGTTTTTCCCTTAGATTATGCATTAAATAAGTGACACATTCAATCCTAGAATGGAAGATTCATTAAAAAATTAAAGCTAGCTATCATGAAATTCATGCTATAAATGATGCAAGGATTCATTAAATCATAAATGGAAGAGTTATCTAATTATCTATTGAAATCATGAAATCAAAATGACAACATAAGAGTGCAATTAGAATTCTAAAAATTGTGGGCCTATTGAGCTCAAAAATCACTCCTTTTATGGAAGAAGTTGGGAAATGAGTGGTTGAGATAAACTTGTGAGGAGGGGTGAGGATTAAATCTTTGGTGATCCATGTGAGTGAACTATCATTGGTTCATGGATTGACATTCCATGTGCAAGTGATGAGTTGTATTTAGAGAGCTTATTAATTCCCTTTTAATTAACTACTTTAGCCAAGGATTTAATTGGGTTGATTTGATTTAAATAGGCCAAGGTAATTAATGTGAGGAAGTGATGAAATAACTTTGATTTTAGGAGATTATTTTGATTTTTGATGAATTATGCCAATAATCAAATAATTAGATTGACATAATTGAGGGTATGATCACATTTAGGGAAAATAGGGTCTCTAGTTAGAGTAGAATAAATTAGGGTGGTTACATTTTCCCCTCTTTGAATTGATGTGCGAGTAGCACATTGATTCAAAGAATGTCTGATGTTGAATTCATAAATTTTGAGAATTTGGCACTTGATTGAATGAAATAGAGTTGATGGGATCAGTCTCAAACTTGATTAAACTAAGATTGGTAGTATAGAATTTGAACTTGATCAAACAAAGTTTGATTGAACAGAGATCTAGAGATACCAATTCTGAACTTGTTCGAACAAGAATTGATAATAGTGACTCTGAACTTTATTGAATGAAGGTCAGTACAAAGCTGTTGAGAGTTGTGAGGTATCAATTCTGAATTTGATCGAATGAGAATTGATAATACTAACTCAGAACTTGATCAAATGAAGGTCGGTACAAAGATGTTGAAATAATGATAAATATCTAAGATATTTTAGACATAGATATCCTACTTGTTTAGCATTGAAGCCTTCTATCCAACAATTCCAACTTGATCAAAGGAAACTGCCATGCCCCTAGTCTTTTGATGATGAAGTTAGTTTTGTTGTTTGAGAAAGAATTTGATTGATTTTAAGTGTGATCATTCCCCCTCAGGAATGAAATCAAAGTATAAGAATAAAATCCCTCTTTAGAATGATTGATTAATGGAACATGTCGATTGGATCAATGAAGAATCAATTAGAAGGTGAGATGAAGTGAAAATGTGTTAAGAGAAAACACACTTTTACCAAGTTGACTACTTGAAAATATTGATAGAGAAACATACAAAACAAATTGTGCAAAGCCTGCAAATAATTTTATATACATATAGAGAAATTATGTGTTTGTTGGAGAATGTCACAACAATTTTACTATGATGTGGAAAACATTGTCCTTGTGTTCGATTTCATTCCTGATAGATCTAAGAAGAACAAAATAGAGTACTAATAGATGATTTAGATTGATTCACACCTGATGATGTACTTGGTGCTTATGATTATGTAGAAAAGATTCATGTGATGACATCATTTCTACTCTTTGATTATTATTGATATATAGATGATTCTATGTGGATATGCAGATGTTTGGTTTTTTGAAATTTTCTTTATAAAAATATATGTATGGATGCACTTAGGATGTAAAAATGCAACACTTGAATTCTTTGTTTTGTATTTTCCTCTTTTTCCATTATGAATGCAATGGATACGCAATGACATGAATATATCAGTAACATAGATTAAGTAGTCAAACTTGGAATTTGAATGAACTAAGAAATCATTTTCAGCTCAAGTGCTTATGTTGTTTAAATGAATCATGCAAACTTAAATGCAACTAAATGTAGACTTCTAGGACTGTCACTGATCTTTTTACATTTTAGTATTTTATCATCATAGGGCATTTGTATAACAAACATCATCGACTAGTACAACTGTCACTGATACAAAAAAAGTATCATGAAAGTATTAATACTACTTTTATTGGATTTAATTTCGAAAATAAACCTAAGCATCAAGGCATAGAGGCCAGGATGACTTGTCAGTTATCTCCTTTTTCTTTAAGAATCATCTTATGTTCATGTGTAATATAGGATATGTAACCCACAATGACCTTTAATGTTCATATCCTTGGGTACATAAAGTTTCATACACCTTACTTAGAATTTGATTAGAAATAGGTAAGGAAATTGGTTCAACCTCACCATAGCTTACACATAAAAAGGATTGAGATATATGTGGCTATCCACTCATGTTGTAAGCTCTTACCATAAACATCCAAATTAGGTGAAATTTATAGGATCATTGAAACAATCACCATACACAGAAAAACAGAGAAAATGTTAGGCTCCCTTTCATTGTGACTCTTTTTTATTTGATAGACGTCATGGAGTAACTTGGAAGACATAACAAGAAACAATTGATAATCAGACAAAGAAAAATCATAACTGTTTACATGCCCCTAGTTTGAAACATCAATGGAACATGAAAAGAGTCCTAATAAAATCAAGGTTAGTCTATATGTGTTTATGTGGTTTTTAGGAACACCTTTGATTCATTTTTCAATCACAGTAGAGAAATCATCATTTGCAAATTCGATTTTAACAATTTATTTGTGTCTAAGTGAGATAAACAATTTTAACAATCACAATCCAATGTAGAGTTGAGAAACACTATTTGATTAAAGTGTTGAGAAACACTAGTATGATGTCAGTTACAGGTAGGTGGTGTTTAAGAAACACCTTTGTTTGTGATAGTGATAGCGATGTTTTAATTCAAGTATTAAGAAATACTATTTGTAGTGGTAAACCATCCTAGACAAGGACCTAGAATGACTCAAAAACCAACAACCGCTGATCTAACATGCTAGCTGAGATGCCCCCAATGCATAATGACTATCCTTAAGACTCATATATAGGCAAATTCCAGGCAAGGAAAGTACATTCATGAGGAATTCAGATTTATTAGATAGAAAAGATATGACCGTGAAGGATTGGTGCAAGCAGTGCATTGATAGATAGAGAACTGAGTACAAGTGATGCCTATTTGCCAGGTTTTCATCATTCAGAAATTTTTTATTTTTGTTGCCAAGATGCCTGTTTGCCAAGTTTTTTCCAAGGAACTTTTTCTATTTCTCAATTTTTTTTGTACTTTTTTTCTTTTTTTTTTCTCCTTTTTTGTTAGTGTCAAGGCGCCTGTTTGCCAAATTTTCACCAAGAATACATTTTTTGAGGACTTTTTCCATTATTTTTTATTTTTCTCTTTTCCACTATTTTTGGCTTTCTTCAGGATCATTTTTTTCTTTTTGGGTATTTTCTCAAGATCAATTTCACTGTACAAGCCCTTTGGCTAGATGTCAAGCATAAAACCACTTCAAGTGTAGAGTATTGATAGGATCATGAAGGACATCTCCTTTAGGTGTATCTAACTAATAAGCTCATGTCCCAAAAGCTACTGTGATAACAAAAGGCCACAGGCAGTTGAGTTCAAACTTGCCTTTTTCTTCTCTATTTGGTTGATTCTTAGGATTCTCTCTTAGAATGAGTTCCCCCACTTGAAATTATCATGGATTTAATTTCTTGTTGTACCCTTTTAACATCCTTTTATGATAGACTTGTAGGTGATCAAACACTTATTGTCTGCACTCATCCGGCAATTCTAGTGCTTGAACCCTATCTATGCGGTATTGTTCATCTGTGACAAGACCTTGAAGAGATACTCGCAAAGAAGGAATTTCTACTTCAATTGGTAATAATACCTCTGTCCCATAGACTAGAGAAAATGGTGTGGCTCTTGTTGGTGTTTTGATACTTGTTCTATAAGCCCATAATGCTGGATTCAATTGCAAATTTCAGTCTGTGCCAGACTTACTCATAGTTCTATGTAGGATTTTTAGAATATTTTTGTTTGAAGCATCAAATTTTCCATTACCTTGAGGATAATAAATTGAAGAATAATGCTGAGTAATGTGAAAATATATATAAAGTTCCTCAATATCTTGGTTCTTGAACTTCCCTCCATTATCTGTTCTGATAGATGAGGGTATCCCGTACCTACAAATAATGTAGTTGAAGATGCACATAGCAGCTTGTTTTCCAATGGATTTGATTAGAGACACTGCTTCAACCCACTTTGTGAAATACTTAGTGGTCATGATGATGTTTTTGTGTCCACTTGAAGAGTTGGGATAGATCTGTCCAATAAGATCAAAGGCCCATTGTTGGAATGACCAATGTGTTATAAATGGTATGAGTTCCCTGGCTAGAGAATGAATAAGGTTTCCATGTGTCTGATACTTTTGACATGTTTTGGCATATTAAATTCCATCTTTCTCCATTGTAGGCCAATAGTATCCAACCCTTAGAAGTTTCTTAGCTACTGAAAATATTCGAGTGTGATCCACATAAACCTTCATGGACCTCTTTTAATGTGTGATCAAACTCTTCTTATTCTAAACACATAAGTAGCATTCCATCAAGACCTCATCTATATAATTTAGTAGTGATGAGTACATAACACGATGATGTCCTAATTAAGGATCATTTTTTTCATTTTTGGACAAGCCATTAGGTAAAGTTTGATTCATTTATAGGCATTTATGTTGGTATACCTAGATTGGTCTTGGGCATTTAAGGCACAAATAACTTGGGATATAGGTGTATCAAATGTGGGAAAGGATAATTCTTCCACCAAGAAGTCATAGCAGAATTAATGTTCCTCCATTTGTAACATAGATGCTAGCGTTTCCATTGCATCTACAGCTCTATTTTCTGTTCTTAGAATTTGTTGAAATGTGATGAAGACAAAGTAATTCTTCAAATCTTCTACCATATGCTTATAGGGAACCAAATTCTCATATTTTTGTTTATATTCTCCATTTACTTGATTGATTATGAGTTGAGAGTTTCCATATACATGTAACTCTATGATTTTCCATTCAATGGCTAGCTTGAGACTATTTACCAATGCTTCATATTCTAAGATGTTTTTGATGCATGGAAACATCATTTTGTATGACTTAGGTATCTTGTAACCTTGAGGAGTAATAAACAATAACCTCACTCTGGATCCTTGTTGTGTGAAAGAACCATCAAAGTACATCTTCCATAGATATTTTGTTAAGTGCATTATTGTCTCATTTGGAAACTCTTAATCAATGGTGTTGCATCTTGCAATGGTGAATCATCCAATTGATCGGATATCACTTTTCCTTTAATATCCTTTCTATCCACATACTCTATATCAAACTCATTGAGTATTAAGACCCATTTTTCTAGCCTTCCTGTCAATGTTGTTTTACTCAGGAGGTACTTGAGAGGATCAATCTTTGCAATAATCTTTACTGGATATGAAAGCATGTAGTGTCTCAACTTTTGGGATACAAAATCAACTTCCAAACAAGCCTTTTCAATGATACTATAGTTGAGTTCATAAGAAACCAATGTCATGTTGATATAATAAATTTCTCTTTCTTTCTAGTATCGTCCTCTTGTGCTAGCAATACTCCAAGTGATGTAGCCATAGATGAAATATAGAGTAATAATTTTTTCCCATGAATAGGTGTCATTAGAATAGGAGGATTAGCTAGATAATCCTTTAATTCCTTGAAATCATTTTCACAATGTTCATCCCATTTGAAAGTTACTCCTTTATGTAATAATTTTGTGAAAGGTTGCACTCTATCTACTAGTTGAGACATGAATATTTTGATTGGCTGGAGTCTTCTTTGGATATTTTTCATTTGAATGATGTCATGAGGGGGTGGAATTTCCATTATTGATTTCACTTTTTCTGGGTCCACCTCAATTCCTTTAGCTGATACAATAAACCCTAAGAGCTTCCTTGATTAGACTTTGACTGCACATTTCTTTGGATTGAACCTTAGTTTAAATTTTTCCATTCTATCTAGTATCTTTCTCAAGTCTTTGATGTGAGTTGTTCTTATATTTGACATGGCTAAGGTATCATCCACATAGTCCTCCATGTTCTATATATCATGTTGTGGAATATTATCGTCATAGCTTGTTGATATGTAGCTCTGACATTCTTTATCCCAAATGGAATTACATTCCAGAAAAAAATGTTCCCCATGTGCATGTAAATGTTGTCTTTTCTTGGTCTTTAGGAAAAATATTTATTTGGTTATAGCCTAAAAATCCATCCATGAGTGAATAAATTTCATATCCTGCCATGAGGTCTATAATCATATCAATATTCGGCAGTGGAAAGTCATCTTTACGACAAGCTTTGTTTAGATCCCTAAAGTCTGTGAAAATTTTGATAGACTTATCTGCTTTAGAAACTAGGACTACATTAGAAATCCATCCTTCATAAGCAATGACCCTTATGAATCTAGCCTTTAAGATTTTCTCTAGCTCTATTTTTACCAACAATGCCACATGTAGGTGCATTCTTAATTTTTGTTTGACAGGTTTTATCCCAGGAGCTATAGATAAGTGATGCATTATTAATCCAGCATCTAATCTAGGCATATCAGTATAAGACCATGCAAAGTTGATATTTTTCTCTTTAAGGAATTCAATAAACTGTGTCTTTTCTTCTTTTGATAAAGATTGCACTAGATGGAAAAATTAAGGAACTTCTCTCATTCCCAAATTAACTGTTTGTGTTGGTTCTATCAATACTGAAGATCTTTCTTAAAAGTGCTCAGGGAGGATATCAATAATATCATCTTTTGGCACCTATGAGAGGTTTTCACCATCAAATACATCTTTTATTTTTACTTTTTTAGAAGCTTATACTACCACAACATGGTTTTCACCATCAGTTCTTTTTTTTATTAACTTTTTAATTTGTTACTAAGAAACTTGATATCCTCTTCTGTCAGATTTGTGCTCCTTGCATTGGTGGAAGAGGGATATGTTTCACAAGCATTCATATAACATTCCAAAGTGTAGTCATTGGGAAAGTTCATGGTAGGAGTAGGTTCTGAGTCTATCCAATCAATAAGTTTAGGGTTTACCAAGGATAATTAATCAGAGGACTTTAAGGACAACATCGCATCAGTGTCAAGACTATTAACTGACAAGACAATTTCTATTAATTTATCTTCTATAGTGTTTAGATCATTAAGGGTTAGATCATCATTATTAGTTTCATTGTTAGTGTTATGCAAACCTAACTCTAGCGACTCATCATCAGAACTTTGTCCTTCTTCTCTTATCATATTGGAACTCATATCTTGTATCCTTGGAATTCTTCTAGTCCTAGTAAGATGCCAATGTCTTCATCAATTATTCTAGGTATCACCCCATCAACCAATTCTATTACTACATTTGTATTATGGGTAGTATTAGAACTCTCTCCCCTTTCTAATAAAGTTGCAAATTTATGGATTATATCTACCTCAATATCCATGGTAGCATCAGACATGTGATCCCATTCATAATCATGTGAGTCTAAGATATTGTCATTAGATCGATTTAGAAATTTAGAAATATTTATCTGGTGTACCCTATTGGCCATTTGTGAATCAAAGTGTGGTAGATCTAGGACATGTGAAGTTGTCACTGATTTCCCCCAGTTAGGATGTATACTTTTTTTTTGTCTTACAAAAGATGACTCCTCAAAAGTGTTTGAGGTACTTGCTTCTTCTTCCCTATTCCTTTCTTCTTTTAGTGCTTGATGTGTTTCTTCATGGTATCCTCCTTATTTCTGAACCTCTATAGAATCTTCTTATTCTTCCTCTTCTAATTCTTTGATATTAACTTGTGACAACAAGGGAACATGATGCTCTAGTTTTTTTTCAAAATGAGTAGGTACATAACACTCTCCTTGGTATCTTGGATATTCAGTACCTATATGCAGTAATCTTTCATATGTCCAGGGTATAATTTCAACCTCTTCTTCTTATCTGTCACTTCCTATATAAAATATTGGACCTTCTCTTGAAGTAGGGTGTTCTGATTTGTTATTGAAACCCAACCCTATTTTATCTTTAGTGTCTCTGAATTCCATATGGATAGGCTCAATGAGTCCCTTGCCTTTATCTCTTAAAGGTCCCCTCCCTTTGTATCCCATTTTTTTGAGAAGGTCATAACCTTTTCCATATTTTTAGGGAGATATCTCAACATGTTTTACTTCATTTTCTCTCTTTTCCTCTTCATAGAGTCAAGCCAAGACTGCTTTATCTTCCTTTTCTTCTTCATGAGAATTTTTAGCTCTAACCATACCAGTTGGTTCATGAATGTCTTTTCCTTTTAATGTAGAGGGCATAAAAGAGTCAGAGGGTCTCCCATGTGATCTCAGAGATACAAGAATATTATCCAATGATGGTTTTGTATCTAATTTGTATTCCCACATGCTAGTTTCTTCAAGTTTTAATGTCTTTACAAAGCTTCTCATCACCATGTTTTTAGAGGTTTCAGCTAGGAAATATTTTGGAACTTCCTTATTGTGAGGAACCATACTATCCACCTTGATGTTGTTGCAAGTGTAGCTTGAATTTGCAGGAATTGTTACTTCTAACCCATTGTGTGATAATTTGATAAATTGGTGGTAAGTAGATGGCATTGCTTGCATTTCATGTATCCAGGGTCTCTCTAGTAGTATGTTATAGGCCAATGGTAGATCAAGAACTTGAGAGATCACATCTCATTATATTGGTTCTATTCTTATGGGTAAAACAACTAGTCCTTTGGATGATCTTTCCTCTTCATCATAAGCCTTCATAGTTATGTTACTCCTTGAATCAATTGTGTGCTCTCAAAAATACCAATTCTTTGACCAGGTTGAGAATGCATATACTCAACCCCATGCCTCCATCTATCAATACACAATTTACATGGTGATTATGGATCAGAACCTCAATGTGAAGGGGTTGATTATGGAGATGAGTTAAAGATTTATCATCCACTTCTGAAAAAGAGAGATAATGTGGATTTGATATGTGATTGACCATTGCCTGGAATTTGTCTACATCTATGTCTTTCAGAACATTGGTAGAATATAGGGCTTGTTCAAGAACTTCCCTATGTACTAAAGAGATCTTAAAAAACTCAAATATAGATATTTGAGCTGAGGTTCTGTGTAATTGGTCCACCAAGTTGTAGTTAGCAGAAGGTATAAGAACCATTTGTCTTGACATTGGTGGTTTAAGAATTGTGACAACAAGTGGTTTATATTATGTTGCATGTTTGGATGACGAATTAACCCCTTTAATCATGATCTGTGCTTGGCTTCGTGTTACCGCATTTGAATGTGCTGACTTGTCCTTGACACCTTTGATAATGATCACATTGATTGATTTGATCTTTATGTGCAACATATTGATCACATTATTGTTATGAGAATAGGTATAATTGACTTCATTTCCTTTTTCTTTAGAGGATTCTCCTTTTTCATAGTTGGGAAATGGTTTATTATATTCCATGTGATCTTCATTAGATGCATGTCCTTCCACTTTGATCTTGCCTCTGTCAATGAGATATTGTATAACATGTTTGAGTTTAACAAAATCATTAGTCTTTTGTCCTTTATTCTTATGGAACTCACAATAGGTGTTATCATTCCACCACCTTGGTTTTACTTCTGGTTCCCATGGTTTTGACTCTCATAAAGTGATGATTTTATTATCCAAGAGAGTCTTCAAAATTGTCTCAAGAGGTTCTCCCAATGGAGTAAATGCTCATTGTGGTCTAGAAATCCATGGATTATTCTTGTTGGCATTAGTGTTTACTCGTGGTATTGTTGTTGTTGCCTTAGCTTCTTTTCTTGCTTGTAGGTTGTTTGTAAGATTAAAAACAGCTAGTTTAACGTTTGCATTTGAGGCTTCCACCACTCCATCATTAACAACATTTTTGTTCATGTTCCACCATTTAGGTTTATTGTTATATTTGTTAGAGGATTTATTATCACTCTGGAGCATGATTTCCCCTTTATTGATGATAAATTCTTCAACACAAATGACATTCTTTATCATTCTGTCAAAACTGGGAGAATCTTGCATTTGTAGAGCATAATTTTGTTAGGATTAGGTAATATTGAGAGGGGGGTGAATCAGTATTAAAACACTTAAAATAAACTTTAAACCAATTCAACATAAACTATAAGAATTTTGAAATCAAAGGAACATAAAAAAATAACACAATACTCATAACACCATTATTTATTGTTGAGGAAACCCTAGCCAAGGTAAAAACCTGGTGGGGATGGTACCCACAAGCATGCACTAAAGTATAATGTCCCTGTTAGGAGATGAATATTACATAGTACAGTTCCTTGTTAGAGGAACACAACCCTGTTAAAGGTATACAACACCCTGTTAGGGGCCAACTGAGCTTACAACTCTTACAATATACTTTTGTTACAAAGTGTTCTTAGTAATGAACAAAACAAGCATCTTAAATGCTTAGATAATTCCAGTCATATATATTCAATGATCTTTGTCAACCGACTACTTTGTCATTCACATCTCTCATATCACATATTCCACCATCATACTTCACTCAACAAAAAGCCTTCATATATATATATATATATATATATATATATATATATATATATATCTTTACCAAGTCGGCTCTCTTAATCAAATATTACATAGTTGGCTCTCAATACAAAATTTAATTAATAAAGTAAATATCAAATACATATTAGGCACTCTTACATAATTACAATATAGATTATCAACAATCATAATCTATCTTCTAGCTTTCCAGGAGTCCACGTCATACTCCCCAAATCATCACTTCAGTTCAACTGCTTTGTATCATTGTTCTGTTGTTTTCGCCTGTCTGCACTTCATTGTAACTCTCTATAAACTTTACCAAAATCAAATTGATCTTAGATGTAGGCCATGCATACTGTCATGCCCAAATCTTTGCATGAAAGAAACACGACAAATTTTATTTTTTATTTTTTTTAAAAAGGGATTTATACTTTCTCTCGATCAAGTAACATAGAGAACTGTATGAATGCTTCATTAATACAACATGAACTATGATCAAATACCAAATTACAAGTTATTTTTGTGAATGTACAATTGTTACTATATTACATCAATTATAGAGTACCACATATGTTGCATAGATCAATCTTCAATGTCAAAGTTACAACCAATAACACTAGACCATAGAGTAAAACCCTTCCATTAATGTAACCAAGAGAATATACAACTATAATCAAAGAAAGAAA
>MU225905.1:3260478-3278716 GCA_018584345.1 Thuja plicata
CATCCTACATTAGGACGATTAGGCTTAGGTTAGGGTTTTGGATCTATATGTTACCTCCCCTCTTTACCATTGAGATGAATATTTATGGGCACGCTCACTCCTGCCAATTCAGGGAAGATGATGCCCTACACCTGCAATCCTGTAACCAAAAGAACACACATGTACATACATAATATAGTATTGCAAACAATGATAGGGATCAGTCAAACGTGTGGATCTCGCCGAAGCAAGTAACTATGTCTCTATCCTCTACCACAACATCACATCAACAAGTACATTCACATACAAGACAACCATACACATGCAAGTATGGGGTAAGTATATCATAATCTAAAATTGACATATAATAATCAACATGATAACATCATCACATCTATCTATGCATAAGGTAAAATCATGACATCATAAACAAGTATCATCATCAAATGAAATAATATCAGCTCACATGAAATGTGGCCTAAAAGAATTCGGCCAACCAACTAAAACTGATTCCTAAAGAGTACGGCATCCTAAACTAGAAAGAAAAACATGAGTGGGTATTACATCCACCCCCCCTAGGATTAGGCTTACTCCTGGAAGCCTAAAAAAAATAGGGATACAACTCCCATAAACATAAAGCATCCTAATGAGTCATATAAGACTCAACGAGTAGATCCCATAGGACCTTTCCCCGCTCTCTGGTTAGAACACTAAGGATCCTTCCCCACTACCAAAAATTGAAACCCCGCTGCATGTCCTCTACCCGCAAGCTCAATCACAGAAGGATGATACACAAGAGGATGATAATCCAAAGCTGCATATACTCCATGAGATCTACCGACATTCCCAACTGTAGGTTCGGAAGTCACAGGTCTCTATTCAGGAATCTGAGATACATGTTGTGGAAAATTCACCGCAATGTGGCCAAACTGACCACAGGTGAAACACCCTGTGCCTCTGAAGTTGCCTCTCCCATTAGAGGGCACACTAGACTGATAGAAACCATCTCTACCAATACTCTGTTGCATGCTCTGCGTAGGCTGACTATACTGATTGCGCCTGGCGCGCGGACCACCTCGAGAATCCCTAGGGCGAGTACCACCACTTTAATCCTGAGGATGAGTCACCTTCTGCTGCGAGTTCTGATCACCCGCAAAGGAACTAGGGAGTTCCTTGAAGTTCCTAGTCCCTTGAGATTGATTACCTCTAACCCCGGAACTAGATGCACCACCTATAGGAGCACCCGTCCGACCTCCATGGCCTAATGCCAAGTTTTCCTCTGATAGGGTGGCCTTAATCACCGCAACTCATAGGTCTGATGGCTCAAAGAGCTTCACATCCCCTATAATGTGAGGTTTAAGCCCTCGTACAAAATGTTGTACCAACAATGCGGTATCCTCACTATATCTGGAATACTGCTGGAGCTCGTAGAAATGATTCTCGTACTGTTCCACAGTCATCATCAGCTGCTGAAGGTTATGAAAATCATCATCTCTCTACTACCTCCACTAATTAGATAGGAACCTCACTCTGAAATTCTCGAGAAAGAGTTCCCAAGTAATAGTGTCCATACGGAGTCCTAGCTTCTGCTCTTCTATCTTCCACCAGATAGTCACAAAATGAGTCAATTGCATGATGGCGTATCTCACTTTAGTATTACTACTAAAGGGATGCATCATGAATACTCTATCCAAAGAAATCAACCAGGTCTCTACAACTAAACCATAATCTTGTCCGGAAAAAGGAATGGCCTTTCCTGTCGTCAAATCTCTCATGTGGTTGGCTGCAACCACTGCTGGATCCACATAAATAGTCCTCCCACAAGGGCTCCTAGATCTCTCTCTCTCTCCTCTTACTGCTGGGAGTGATGAGATTCCTCTCGCTCCACTCTATCTCTCTCAGGAAGGTGATCTAAGATGGCCTCAAGGATCTGCCTAATATTCAAACCCCCAGACTCATCTTGATTCTCCCTCCTCTGCTCACCCCTGTCCTGATGTTTCTCACTCTCCTATCTAATGCTAGTGGAGGAGCTAGCCTATTGCCTTCCCCCACGGGAACAAGAACTACCCCTACCACGACCTCTAGCTACACGTATCTCAGGCATAATTCCTGAAAAAAATAGAGATAATATAAATCTCACCACAAAGCTTCAAACATAAACTAAAGAATAAATAAATAAACCATAAAATAATACATCAAAACATATGTGTAGCATGTCTATGTTTTAGTTTCAGTTTAAGCTAGACACAACCTAATGGGCGTACAATTCCCAGAGTTCCCAGTGTAGAAACTAGAGCTCTGATACCAGATGTAACGCCCCACCAAGGAACCCAAGAGAGATTAACCTAAAACATGTCAATGATTTCTTCAATTCATGTCTTGCTATCTCAAGCTGATGTAATGCTACCTGAATCTCGATCTTCTGATTCTCAATGACTTTACCCAACTTGTAAACCTCCATCTCAAGATCTATACTCACAAGCTGATTAAAATCTTTTTATAGGTGAACTATGCTCTGATACCAATTGTTGGAAGTACAATAATGGGGAAAGCAAGATGCTGAGAGGGGGGCTGAATCAGATCTTGAAACTTAACCATTTAAAACAAATTGATCCACATTCATACATATATGAATTTAACCTAATATCAGATAACATCAACAACATGAAATGTATATCTCATAACACAAAATTTTGGTAACCCAAAAACCCAAATAGGTAAAACTGGGGTGAGGATGACACCCACAACATCTTCACTACTGCAGCAATAAAGTGTGCATGTTAGGGCTACAAGAGTTTGATTGCAACGTGCAATCTACCTAGTTAAAGTTTTGTTCGGTTAATAACTAAAGATCATTACAATCTAACTTGTTAAAGGATTTCAACTTATAGTAAAGTAAGCACTCAGCTATGAGATTTAAAACGGTCTGCTAGAACCACTATGTTAAGAGATTTCACCTGATACACCTGTTAGAATGTTTCAAGTAGTGATCCTTTGTTATGCACTCAGATGCTAATGACAGATCTGATGTTTCCAATACTGTAGACGTCCAAAAATATTAATATTATTATTAATATTACATTCCCTCTTATTCCTCTAACTATTTAATTTAATCAATTAAATAGTTTCATTTGCTAGTATTTATCAATAACTTAAATACTATTGTAATGTATTTCATTTAAATACATTTGTCTCATAAAATATCCTTTTTGATAAATTTACATTTATTAAATCCCCCATATTCCTAATTCTTCTAAACCATGACTTATTCAAATCTAATTTGAATTTTAATCTAAACCCTAGCTAGTAACCTATTAATCCAACCTAGAGACCTACCCTAAGCCTACCCTATTCCTGCCCTATTCCCATCACCTCATTTCCTAAGTATACTTACCTACCTAACTGTCCTTTGACCATGCTTAATGGGTGATTCCTAACCTTTTTAAGGATAATGGAATGCTCACCCACATGGGGAAATTCTCTCCAAAATGCGCACCCATTCCTCTTTAATTTCTTCTTACAACTTTGTCTCCCACTTGGAAATATTGAGCTACTCAATATTAAATGCCAATTTTGACTCAAAATTGGCCATCTTTTCAAGTCTATGTGTCCCTTATGTGGCTCTTATGTGGATGCCACATAGATGCCACTTCATCCAAGCCTCTTCCTCTCTCCAAAAACTCTATAAATAGAGGCCTTCTCCTCTCCTTTTTGCATCTCTCAATTTGCATTGTTATCATGTTATTTTGCATTTAGAAGTTCATAGCTTTTATATTTCATGTTTTCATATGCTCTTAGTTTATGCTTAAATCACTTAGATATTACATGCTAGGTTCTTTTTGGCTAAACTGAATCATAGTTTTCATCTCATATCATAATATATCATAGTTCTTGAATCATAGCTTTCAATCTTGTATCTTGCATATCAATTTGAGCATCATCTTTTGGGAAGGATTTAAGACTAGTTTTCCATACTAGTTCTTGAATTTCTTCTTTGATTCCAAACTTGCATTCCATAGTTGCATTGCCTTGGGGATTCATGTTATTTTGTGTGTTTGAGAGAGCACACCTACATATCTTTATAAAGAGAAAATCAAATAAGTAGTAATAGGGTGCAATTTACATATTTTAAGCTCAATCTAATGTTATGTTGAGTTCTTTGTTGCTTTCTTGCTCTTTCATGTGTCTTTGAATCAATCTTATGTTCTAACCCACTAACATTTTTATGTTTGAGCTTGCTCCCAATAGATTAAATATTTCAACATACACATTCTGGCACGTCCGGTGGGAGCCACATCCCTAAAATTTCTAACTTCTTGTCTTTATTTCCTTCAAATATTGTCCAACACGCAGATTGGCATCTGTGTTTCACGTAGAGGCATTTGCGCAAATGCTAGTTCTGTGTGAACCACCATTCGGCGTCTCCGTAGAACCTGTGTCTGCACGCTGAACAAGCACCTACACCTACTGTCATTAATTTTGAGATTTTTTGAAACATCTGTTGTTGCTTTATCAAGATTTTTGGTCTTCCCACTATTTTTTAATATTTAACTCTATTTTTTAGCAGAAGTCAATCTAACAAGCAGTTATAATGCCAAAATTTTACTAAGGAAACAAATCTTGATAATATACTTAAGAACATTAGCTTTCAGTTGTTTAGAAGATCTTAAATGGTTAAATTTGATCAAATTAAAGACTAAAAATATGGAAAACCTAACTTTGTCTGTTGTATTTTTGTGCTTACAGGAACAACGATGTCTGCGCAAATGCCAGTTCATGAACTAGCATCTGCGATTCACAAATCAACATCTACAGACAATCACGTCTTCACTCTTCAAATCAACATCTCTGACTGGTATAGCCACTTTCTGATTTTTTGTGTTTTCAGCCTATTTTCTGCATTCTGACATTTTTAGGCTAAAACATGAATCGACATCTACGCCCTGAACCGGCATCTGTGCTCTGTCAAAATTGGTTTTATCGTTTGCTAACAATTCTTAAGTTGTTTTGGTGTTTTCAACGTAGGTCAAAGGCTAGAACTAAAACTACTAATTAGTTGTCTTGCAGCACCGCTTGTCAAAGACATAACTTCGAAACTACTCACATTTGTCTTGCAGGTTGCCTCATATCAAAATCAACCAAATGATCATGTTTGTGTTAGTCTTTTTTTTAGGCACATAGACTAATTAGTTAGATTTTGTTATCTAATTCTAGGTGAGTGTTAGGGAATTATGCTCTCTTCCCTTTTGGGAAGATCAAACCCCTAGACACACTTACTTAGTGTTGAACAATTAAATCTTTTGGGAAAGAACAAAACTTGTCTCGCATGATTGTGGAGAAAATGATACTAGATAGGAGAGTATGCTATTTACCCCTTGTGGGAAAATCAAAAATCCAGACTCCTTTTTGTCGCCAATCCAAGTTACTTTGAATCCTTTAGATGGGCTTTCCGGTTGAGGAAAAAATCTCCCAGGAATGACCCACGTGAGAACGAGGTGTAAGCCACACCACTCTAACTCACGTTAATCAAATTTACTCCTTGGGGTTAAAGCCTTGAGATTCGATTGGAATTTGAGCTTATATTCAGCTCTTGTCTAACTTAGGTGTGGCCTCACAGTCTCAATCACATTTACGTGACCACTTTTGTCAAGACGCTCTATGGGGCTATATGCCTGAATCGTGCTTGCACGGACATAGAGGATACAATTGAATGGAGAACCTTACTAAACACTCTAGGCTTAGAAGCTACCTGGAACACCCCCAAAAGGTGATAATGCTTGTGCAAGGAAGATAGTAAAGTTGAAGAGAAGGATAACATCCCTAGAATGGAAGATCAGAATACTCCTAACAAGGAGGTTGTAGGGAAAAGAAGATAGTTGGGGCTAACAACATTCAAGACAAAAAAGTAGAAATGAGAACTGTGACAAATGTTCCTACCCCTAAAACTTTGACTTCACCTTTGGGAAGGATGAATATTGGTGAGGAGGAGGGCAAGGAAAACTCTTGGAGAACACTGGAAAAAAATAAAAAAAAGCTCAGGAAAGAAAGGATTTACAACTCCAATAGGAAACATATAGGGAAAATTATCTGGTAATAAAACTGAGTACACCTTAATGGGGAGCTCGACAATAAAGCTGGCAAGAAAAGGAGGGAGCCAAAAATCTGGTGTTCTGAAAAGAGGCCAGCAGAAAGTAGACATAGGATCTCCGAAGAATGAGAGAGGAAGAAGATCTAAAAAATCACAAAGAGAAGAAGAAGAAAAACAGAATATTGTGGATGGAAGGCAGCTCACCATCCAGCAGGTGTGCTTACCAATTTTACAATGAAGATTGTCTCTTGGAATGTTAGAGGACTAAATGGTCCTCATAAACAAGACGTAGTTAGAAACTTAGTTAGAGATTCTAAGTTAGATATGATTTTGATTCAAGAAACTAAAATGTTGAAAGGCAAAATTGAAAAAACAAAATTGATGAAAAATGGAGCCTGTTTGGGTAGTAGCTCAGAAGGGGCTTCGGGGGGACTGGCTATCTTTTGGAACCAAGCTTCTTTAGTCTTTAATTTGATCAAAGAAGACAAAAACTTCCTAGCTACGAAAGTTCAAAGTACTAAAGACAAGTTTGAGTGGATCATTATTAATGTCTATGTTCCAAATACGAGAGCTGGAAGACTCAAACTCTAGAAGAAACTTTAGAGTTTAAAGCAGACCTACATCAACTCTAACTTCCAGATCATGGGAGATTTTAACTCTCCTTTGAATTAGGAAGAGAATTTTGGAGGTAATTTATCTAAGGTGGATAGTAGGATGGATCTAATGGACTTTATTTTAAAAGAAGGCTTGATGGACATCAATCTGGAAGGCATAAACTTCACTTGGTCTAACTGTAGAGTGGGAGAAGACCTTATTCAAGTCAAGCTCGACAGAGTGCTGATCAACCCAGAGTGGTATAATTGGTTTTTCTTCTCCCTCTCTTCCATCTCAAGAATAGGTTAGGATCACTTCCCTATCTCTTTTACCTTTTCTCCTTTTGATGGTAAAAGAAATGCTCCTTTTAGATTTGAAAAAATTTGGCTAGATCATCCTGACCTGGAGAAGAAGATTAGAGAATGGTGGAACATTGAGGTGGAAGGTACTGCAATGTTTATTATTGCTAAGAAACTGGCTAATGTCAAGAAAAAAATCAAAAGTTGGAACAAGAATGTGTTCGGGGACATCTTCAAAACTAAAGACAAAATTCAAATGGAATTAGAGGAAATTCAATCTGAGGGACTATCAGAGAATTTGAGATCAAAAGAGAAACAGGTTCTTATGGATTACCACAATATAATTGCCAAAGAGGAAACATTCTGGAGACAGAGATCTAGATCGTTATGGCTCAAAGCTAGAGATAAGAACACTAGATTATTTCACCTCACGACCCTCAAACACAAAGCCTCAAATAGGATTCATTCCTTATTAGCTCCTAGAGGAATCATCAACAAGGAAGAGGAAATTAGAAAGGAGATGATGGAGTACTTCGCGGGCCTCCTAACTAAGGACCAAAATCTAAGTCATGAGGATCAAAGAAAACTACTTGACTGTATCCCTAGCATCTTGGACAATCAGAGTAACTCTTTTATTAAAGCTATACCTAAGGAAGCTGAAATTAGGAAGGCCATGCTATCATTTGAAGGAGAAAAATCTCCAGGGCTAGATGGCTTTCAGATGTTCTTCTTCCAGCATTTCTGGGAAATTACTGGTAAAAATGTGTGCTCTGTTGTTTAAGAATTCTTTGGTTCTAAAACTATCCTCAAAGAGCTCAATGCTACCTTCATAGATCTTATTCTGCAAAATTTGAGAGCTGATACTATGGACGGCTTTAGACCAATAAGTATATGCAAATCTTTTTATAAAATCATATCTAAAGTCCTTACTTCTAGATTTTTGAGCATCCTTCCTAACTTGATCTCTCCTTAGCAGAATGGCTTTGTGCTAGGGAGATAGATTATGGACTCGATTATGGTTGTTCATGAGAATATCCATTCTCTCTTAGCGTAAAAAAAATAAGGTTTTCTGATGAAATTGGATTTGTCTAAAGCTTATGATAGAGTGGACTGGGAATTCCTCCCCTGTGTCTTGATTTCCTTTGGTTTTGATGAGGGAGTGATCAAACTCATAATGCAACTGGTAACTACGGTCTCCTCCTCAGTTTTGGTTAATGGGGGCTCCTCTCATTTCTTCCACCCTTCTAGAGGCTTGAGGCAAGGATACCCCATTTCTCCTATTCTATTTTCTATCATGATGGAGAGTCTAGGGAGATTTATCCAAAGCCTTTTGAACAAAGGTATGATCTCTGGGCTTCAACCCTCTTCTGCCCAGCTGAGATGCTCGCATGAGCAATTTGTAGATGATACAATAATGATGGGAGAAGCTTCAGTTAAAGAAGCTAGAAATATGAAAATGGCACTGAATACTTATACTGGAGCTTCTGTCCAACTAATAAACTGGGAAAAAAGCTCTCTCTTTTTCTGTAACACTCCTAAAGACATACAAAGGAAGATTTCTTCAATATTAGGCTGTAAGATTGGGATTCTCCCGACTCCTTACGTGGGCCTCCCTCTCTACCTTAAACCTAATGATGTTTTTTGGAATAAGATCATTGATAGATTTCACAATAAGCTTGCAGGCTGGAAAGGAGCTACCCTTAGCCTTACTGGGAAAGTCCAACTTCTTAAGTCTACCCTGCAGAATCTCCCAGTCTATGCTTTGAGCCTTTTCAAGATCCCTAACAAGTTTGTTGAATTGATTGATAAAATCCAAAGTCACTTTTTATGGTCGGGATTTGAGGAAAAAAAGAAATTTAGTCTTGTGGCTTGGGATGTGGTTTGTAAACCCAAAAAATGGGGAGGATTGGGGATCAGAAGCATAAAGAATACTAATAAGGCTCTAATGGCAAAACAGTGTTGGAGAATCTTTGAGGAAGAAAAGGAATGGAATTCAATTCTAAAAAGGAAATACCATATCCATTCTCTTGAGGACATGCTTAATAACTCCCAGGAAGTTAATGGCTCCTTTATATGGAATAGCATCAGTAGAGGAAAAGAGATAATAAAAAAGGGAGCGAGATGGAAATTGGGAAATGGCAGGAAGATAAATTTCTGGTAGGATAAATGGTTGGAAAATAAAGCCCTTAAAGAGAATGAAGAGTGGAGCTTAGCTATTCTTGACTGCCAAGATATTGTGGGAGAAAAGGTGGTAGACTATTGGATTAACAAAAAATGGGTCGACCTTGGTTCCTTTGAGGGTATACCTTCTCAAATCAACGCCCAACTCAATTCTTGGTTTCCTAATAATGCTCTAGATTCTTTGATCTGGAGCTTGAAACCTAATGGAAAATTCTCTGTTGCTTCAGCTTTGGCCCTTCTACTCTCCAATAGCTCCCAGCCTCTCAGTGCTCAAGTTTGGAACTCCAACCTTATCCCTAAAATTAACATGTTTTTTTGGCTTCTGACACAGGACAAAATCCTTACGGTGGAAAATCTTTGTAAAAGAGGTTTCATCATGCCAAATAGATGTTACCTTTGCCTCTCTAAAGCTGAAAATAGTAACCATGTAATGATACACTGTCCCTTCTCTAATCAAGTTTGGGACTTAGTGTTTATGTATTTTAATGTGGATTGGGTCAAACCTTATAGGGCTCAGGAGCTGATTACTCAATGGTTGTTTCCTCGAAAGGGTAAAGACTATAAGGAGATGTGGAAGCTCTTCCTACCTCACTTCTCATGAAGGATATGGAAGGAGAGGAACAATAGGGTCTTCAGAGAGAAAAAATCCTCCCATACAGTTGTGGCTAACCATATAATAAGAGGTATGCTAGAAAACTTTAATGTGTCTTTTCCTCAAAGTAATAACATTTTGAATCTTCAAGAAATATCAAGCTCCGAATGGGGGATCCCTAGAAAACAAGAGACTAAGGCTTTAGATAAGAGGGAAAATACTAGATGGTCTACTCCACCTTATGGTTGGGTGAAAGGCAACTTTGATGGAGCTGCTAAGGTGAATCTGAGAAAAGCTGGAGGTGGTGGATGCTTAAGCGATAGTGATGGGAATTTTCTGGGAGCAGTTGCTACTCCTGTTGGAAATCAAATGAACCATGTAGCCGAAGCAATGGCGACTCTTATGATTGTCGATCAGGCTAAAGAAAAAGGAATTTTTAAATTCTAGTTGGAGGGAGACTCATTAAACATCATTAACTATATCAAAGGCAAAGTAAAAGCGTCCTGTACTATAGCTCACATTATAGACAAAATCAAATCGACTCTACTTCTTATTGAAGAAAGTTTTGTCTCCCACATGTATAGGGAAGGAAATAGGGTTGCGGATAGTTTAGCAAACATGGGTGGTAATTGTGAAGCAATGACATCATGGAATGGGGAGGTGGATTTAAGTTTAGAGATTTTGCATCTCATCAAGTACGAAAAAGTAAATAAAAATGAAGGCTTATCGCAAACAAGTATTAATAATGATTATGACAGCTAAGTTTAATTATGTCATTTATTGTCAATCGAGGCTTGTGGGTTTGAATGAAATTTCCTACTCACACAGATTGTGGGTCACAAATAGAAAGAAAAACCAGAGAAAGCTTAAGCTCCACTCTCTGCTAAACTGTAGCCTATTTGTTCAAAATTCTACAATGATGGGGGGTGGTTTGAAGAGGGAGGAGTTGATGGACTGCTCGAAATGGAAGAAAAAGAAGAAGGTTTGGAAAAGACTCAGGAAAGGAGGAGTTACAAACTTCATGGAATGCCTGCATGGTGCGGATAAGGAAATTATGAAGAAATTTACAGATGGATGGAAGAATGGGAGGGTGAATCTATGGAGTAAATCTATCCCTCTTACCCTGAACCTCATCTCTGAGGTAACAGTCATTCTTATGGATGGTATGAAGTTTTACAGGAATGATAAGAGGACGGGCACCCAAGCCTTCAAAATATTCCTAAAGAATGAAGAAGAGCAAGCCCTTCTGACCAAAAGAAGGGGAGATTATGTTGACATAAAAAATATTAAAAGCCACTGGATCGACATCCTAACAGTGATGATCAAATACTTTACTCTGGATGGTAGGTATTCTAAAATCTATAATCTCCATTTTGTCCTTGCAAATCATTTTAGGCACCAGAAGCTTGTCTCTTTCCCCTATTATTTGCTCAGCTCTCTGAGTAATAGTATTATTGAACACAAGAAAAAAGCTTCAAACCTGGTTTTGCATGAAGGTTTTATTCTGCTTATTTCTGATTATGATAAAAATCAAGTCTCGGACCCTATCCCTCAAAGGGTCAAAGGGAATTTAAGGAAGTTGAACCGGGATATCAAGAAAGTGAAAAATAAGAAGAGGGTTAATAGAAAGATTAAGAAAATGGAGATCATTAGGGAAGAGATGGAGGTCAGCCCTAACACCCAGAGCATTGATGAGGATAAGACCCAGGATAACGAAAAAATGGAAGAACTAGAGATAAATGAGGTTGATTCGGGAAATCCCAAGATGAATCAGGCCAAAGATGATGAGGACTTCAATAATGAGGATGATAACATAGGAGTGGAATACATCAATCTGAATGAGGAAGATGAGAATAGGGAGAAGGAAGCGGACAACCTCAAGCAGAATGAGGAAGAAGAAAACAGGGAGAACAAAGAAGAAAAGGATGAAAAAGAAAAAGAGGAGGAGGAGAATAAAGAAACAGAAATGGAGGAGAATAGAATTCTGAGGAAATATGGTAAGAAGAAGAAAAAAAAAACTTAACTCGGACTACAAAATGGTGGGTTTTGAGGTCGATGAGAGAATCCCGAAATGCACAGAGGACTATGGGGCTAACATGGAGAAGTGGATTGGGGAGGAAATGAATAAAATTGAAATTGCACCTCAAGAACATGCAAGAAGCTATGGAGCCTCTTGATTCTAGAATGGCGAAAATGGATAAGGAGGTGAAGATTAAGGTAAATAAAAAAAAAAATATGATGACCTTACTGTTAAGGTTAATGAAATTATAGAAGATAAGTTCAATGAGATGAAAGCCCAAATCAGTCACAATGGGCACATGATAAATATCATTCTGAAACATAGTAATGAAGGCCTGAAATTTTCTATCCAGAATCTCAAAGCTTTATACGCCTACCTGGAAATGAGTTTTCTAGAAAGAACTACTTTCATGGTGGAAGGTGATATTGAGAGCAGGGGCCTAAGCACTAGAACTTGTTAAGGTGTCAAAAGAAAAGTTCCAGAGATCCCTAACGAGATGCTAAAGTTGAAGGAGTCCATTGACTTGATGGAAAACATGCAGAAAGAGGCTGAGGAAGCCTATAAAAAAATGCATTAAGTTGGGCGCTGCGCTGGAAGGTTTGTTGGTTTTTTGCTGGAAGTTTTGCTAGTAACTGTGCTTTTTTGACTGGTTTTCTACTTCCTCAGGTTTTGGGTTGTTTGTTTGGGTCCTGCTCTTTTGTTCATATTAGGCATACCATGTTTGTAAGGGTTATCATTTCTTATCTTTAATCTCCTATTGTAAAAGGTTTTGGGTACCTTTCAAAACCTATTTTTACCTTAATCAAAAACTTCCCCAAGATCACTCGTACATTCATGCCACCCTGAGCGTTTGGAACTGGATAATACAACATCATGAATGGAGCCATTGTGTGCTTGGTGATGGCCATATTCTGATTATCTCTTGTGTGTGTGCCTAAGCTTATGAGCAAGTATTTTCATGCTATGCTAATTCCTTAGGTAGATTTTGTGCTTGAAGTGCTTGAAAAACATTGACAAATCTAAAACATAGACAAAATATCCAACATTCAAATTTGTCATGTGCTTGTATCCTTCAAGGTTTCTTTGTCCCTTGTCAGATTGTTTTCAGACACATTCTTGTTATTTTCTGGTTTGACTATGTTGAAATTGGTTCTTTCCATGGAACAAATCTATTGAAAATTAGAACAAGATCAAACTTTTGCCAGATTATCAAGACAACGTCCTTTTGCAAAGAATTTGGTCTTTTATGAGATATGTCCTAAAATCTCCAACTATTCATCCAAGATCAGATATGTTTATAGGACATGACCGATTCTAAGAAGCATAAGAAGATAAAAACTCCGTTACCACCTATTCAAAGAGAACAGAAAAGCACAAGCCAAGAGGCTACCAAATACCAACACATCATCGATTCCGTCAAACAAGAGATTCATAAATGAGAAGAATTCAACAAAGTGATCTACAACAACAAGGTTGGTCATTTCATGGGAAAATATCATCTAAAGTCTGCTTTTGTTGGATTTGAGCAATATGACTAGTCATTTTACCACAACAAATGAAAGTTCCTCCTCTTCTTAAGCTCACTTAGCTTGCATTTTAGGACCTCCCTTAGGTTTCATCTTTAGGAACACCTCACACACCCATCCTAGCATGATCCTGCATTAATCCAATCAATCCTAATCAACCTAGCATCATCCTAATCATCATCCAAAGTATCCTTGATCACATCCCTCACTTGGTATTGCATCCCCTTTTGAGTTGCTAAAAACCTACATCTTAGTCAAATCCCATCCTTGAATGTCCTTAAACTAAGCATTGTTTAGGATAATCCCCTTTTTCTTTTGCAACCTAATCACCTTTGATCAAAATGTTGGTTCGTATTAACAAAGAACCTTGTCCACCAAAGACCACAAGTCTATTTTAGGTAGACAATCATATCCACTTGATCCTACACTAGGGAAAGAAACCCTTTATCCTTGCATACATCAAGTCATCCTTAATCCGTAGAAGCACATCCATCATCCTAAACACATCCTAATCCTAGTATCATCACCCTTAGCTTCCTAGGTGCATCTCTTGCATCACATCTTGCATCTCATATTCCCCTTAGGATAGTCATTATATGCCACCTATCACACGAGCCACTAAGAAGAGGAAGAACATGGATCCTAATCTTGCCGCTAGCTCATCTAATCCTGTGATTAATAACACCAATGCCATGGTTACTTATGTGCCTCAGCCCAATGATTAAATTGAACATATCTAGGTAGACACTAACGAAAATCCCACTCTGACTACCGTGGAAATATTTATCAACCATCCAGCGCATGTCCACATGGTAAACGCCATGAGTGGATGCAACAGCAACTAGGTACTCTTGGACATCCAACAACAAGGACTTCAACTCCCACCTTGGATTATACCTACACTTGTCACACGACCTATGGCACTTCCAGAGGAACATCCTTATCCCACTAGAAACAACATTTTTTATCAACTTCAACGAGCCCTACAAGTGGGAACTCTTATTGCGCAAGTAGTTCATCTGTCCATTCCACCCCCAATCATGGACACAACACCTTCATCTACCTCAGGAGCCCCGCCTCTTGATGCCACATCAACGGCACAAACAATACCCCTATGACTATGCAGGCACCTCCAAAAGCCACAGTCGCTCCTCTTTCACAAGCAATCCCAACATTTGTTGCAAACTTTCCACCACCACCAGTTAGCACATAGTAAACCACTATTCTGCACATTCCTACTCAGCCCATTCAAAGTGCAACAACTAGTTCATAGCCTCAAAGCACCCAAGTCTCCATGCCTACTCTGTCTTTCTTCACAACAGGCATGCTACCTACCAACACATATAACCAACCCTTATTTCCACAAGGGTCCACTTTTCCCGCTCCACCAGCAATGCAATCATAATGAATGCCAACAGTTTTATGCCAAACATTGTTCAACCCAAATCCCCCCATACTACAACCATCCATGAACCCCTTTTTCATACCCCAAATTCCCATCCCACCTATCCAACAACAACAATAGTAACCTATCTAATAGCAACAGCAACCTATCCAACAACAACAACCTATTCAGTAGCAACAATCCATTCAGCAACCATCCCAGCAACAACAACCACAACAAAAAATCACTAACCCATTCACATCCCAAGCACAACAACAATAAATCAACCCCTTCACAGCTGCACAGCCCACCATCTAAACTACACAGCAGCTGCAACCACAAATACAAGGGGAAAATCCTCTCATAGCACAACCACTGCAATAGCTTGCTAATCCTTTCATCCAACACATGCAACAACAACAAACTCATTCCACCAATTACATAGCCATGCCATCTTTTGTTGCATCACAAACAATTCCACCTCCACAGCAGTTCAATGTTTCTACTGGGGGCATTATGTTGAAAAACACCTATCCTCCATCCTATATAGGTGTGAAACAAGCTCATCCCGCCTATCCAATGCCGCAACAAATACAGACATATTTCCAACAGTTGCAACAACTTATCAAATGCCGACACCTCCTCCACTACAATATTCACCTCAACCACAACTTCCACCACAACAGCCCATATACATTGACCAGCAACCATCATACCAAACACCACAATATCCCCCACAGAATCCTCCATACTCACCATTCGATCCATATCAGGTTCAAGGAAATCATGCAATCACGATCAACAATCCTCCCTCGCAAATCAATCATGAATGGGAGGAAATGAAGAATGCTCTCAATGAGCTAAAGGCTGGGATAGAGGTTAAAAAATTCAAGTTTGAAGAGGTATGTCCTTATCCATTTGATCGATCTATCACTACCATACCCTTCCCCAAGAATTTTGTGACACCCAAATTTCATAAATATCGGGGGAAGCGAGATCATGTGAGTCATGTGAAAGAATTCTACATGGCCTGCCAAGAAGTGGCCTATAGCAATAACTTCCTCATGAGATTGTTTCCCAAAAGCTTTGGAGGAATCACTCTTGAATGGTTCTACAAGATTCCTTGTGGCACAATCTCTACTTTCACAGAATTATTTAAAAATTTTGTGGCCCAATACGCACATAATGTCGAAAATGAACTCTCACTCCTTGACCTATGCAATTCCAAAAAGAAGGGAGGAGAAATCCTGGCCTATTATCTTCAGCACTGGCAAGGGCTTACTACAAGGTTGTCTTACCAACCCCCAAAGAAACATCTTATCAAGATATTCATTAACAACCTTCATCCTAAGCTTGCCTATCAGATGTGCATGAACTATATACAAACTTATCACGACATCAGAATCAAAGGTATGGACCTTGAATGAGGTCTTGTAGAAGAAGGTGCCATCAAGCACTACAAAGAATCCTAGCTTGACAAACATAACAATGATTGATCATGATACTGGAACAAGAACACAAATGCGGTAGTGGATGGAGCCACTGACACCAAACACATTCAGGTTGTGGTAGCTAGTCCTAATGCACCTACCCAGACTTATCAGCAACCACCACCAATGTACCATCAACCTCCTCCCATGTATCAATAGTCTAATCCCATGTATTCCCAGCTGCATGACCAGCAAAATATGCACCCCCAAGGCGCGACTATCTATCCCCCTCCAGGGACATCATATCAACACAATTATCAAGGCCCTATGAATCAGACAAATGCTATATAAATCCCACATGGACAACAAAGGCCTCGCACTTTGAATGCACCACAATGCACGTTTACCCCTTTGGATGAACCCATAGATGTCATCTTCCACAAGCTGGTCCAAGCTAACCAAGTCGTGTATCCCAAAACACAGCCTTTTGATGACTCGACTCCTAAGCTAGCTTGGTATTAAGACAATGAGTACTGTGAATACCAACATATTAAGGGACACACCACCCTCAAATGCATCAAGCTAAAACACTATATTTAGGATCTCATTGATCACAAGGAGATCAAAGTGGATTCTCCTACCCAATCATCACCAAGCATGGGCCTTAAAATTTATCAAAATGCATTCCATAAGCACACTTCAAGTACAGGCCCAGGAAATCCTACCTAGTCCTTTGATCAGGGGAAGGGTAAACAAGCAGAAAATGCTGACAAAAAAGATTATACCAACCCTATATCAACTATGATAATTTCATCGGCTGCATATCCCAAGTCCAGTCCTCCGTCAATGTCATCCATGTCAAGGGTGTTGATAACCAATGCGCCATCACCACTCGTAGAGGTAGGATAACATGTTGGAATAGTCCCAAAGGATAACTGAGAGGGGGGGGTGAATCAGTTATCAGTTACTTAAGTCCTTTTGTCTACTTCTTCAAATTTAGTATACAAAAAAGTAAATGCATAATCAAATAACACAGTACTCAACACACAATTTGATTAAGGGGAAACCAAATGGTAAAAACCCCGGTGGGAATTAGCACCCATAATAAACTATAGTTGTTTGTAGTAATCCTTGTTAGAAGATATTTCAACCTTGTTAGGAGTTGTACAATACAAAGCAATAAGTATAGTGACCTAGTTAAGGGTCAAACCCTGTTAGGAGTCTTTTACAAATAACCCTGTTAGGGGTGGTGGACTCACTATCCAAAAGCTCACTGCTTGATGGTGAAGGCTACAACCTTCTGTATAATAGATATGCACTATATCTAATGATGAACTATAGAGTAGACATGTTGTCTTGATTAGTTCCATTGTATTATAATCTTTCACTTCTTCACATAGATCCTTGATGAATGAACCAACTCTGATAATCTGCTCTATACATCTTTCATTACATTTCGTATCATTCACACTTAGCGTATCATAATTGAACTACTATAAGTATCTTCTCCAAATTAGAAGGTCATGTCGGCTCTTAGAAACACTTCATCAATATCTTAGTCAGCTTAACTAAGCACGTAAACAATATTAAGTCTGCGCAAGTCAATGTTGAATAGACGTGACACTTCACTGAGTCGGCCACACCAAATTAACCATAACTTTGCAATCATCTTGAAACATGTTTGGCACCTTTGGATTTGTATCATCAACTCATAAATAAACATTAATATACACACACATATCCTGAAGATAGGCGCAACTCATGTAATATGTTATATACGTTGGCCCTAAATAGTTATACTTCCAGAACTGTAATTGCTAATAACAAAATTGCATAACTTTACTGAAACATCATATTTTGGTCTGCGTGTATGAACATAACATAATAAACATGTCAAAAACATGTATCTATCCACACAAGTCTTCATGTCATCATTCAGATAAGTTCATACAGAATTACTGCTGTGTATTATATGTTGTCATCAATGACAAACATACAAACAATCAACTCTCATAATTAAATCTCCAACAATCTCCCCCTTTGACATTGATGGCAACATATGATATCAAAAACATCCTCTATTCATGGTGTCCTCTTTCTTTTACAATCTTCTCAATATCCTCATCAAAGATTCCTCTAAACTGC